>JAZHYW010012470.1:0-30206 GCA_037355805.1 Ixodes ricinus
AGAGGATATGCAAAATGAATAGCGCCATCTATCACCGAGAAACAAAACCATCATCGCCATCTTGTCCGCGGCGTGTGAAATCGGAACTAATCTCGGCTCCATAGCTGAAGCACGCAAGGGTTGCTGCATTTGATCGTGCGTTAAAATGCCTTCCCACTGCTGTGTGCCCTTGTGCAAGCAGCGAGGGAGCACGGATACCGCGGGGAACAAGGTAAGAACACATTTTGGCTAGTAGATCAAATGAATATTGCAAGACGATTCATAAAACGGTGGAGCGAAAATCAATGCCGGCGTGCGCGATGGCGGCTTGTTAACCGCTGTTCAACGCAATGTGCGAGCTTAAATTTTTCATGTGGTGCGTGCTATTTCTTTCCTCGTCTTAGGTAGATAAATTTACCTAGCGTATACTTTACAACCGCTTCACAGGGTGCTACCGAATTCCGGCGACCGACGAGCGTGGTTGTTCTCGACGGTGTCTTCACGGAGTTCGCTGAACTCGCTTTTTCACCTTCGAGTTCACATTGGCATATATTAGTAACATACTGCAAACTAGCTGGGAACGAAGCTACGCTGTGCTCCGTGATCGGCGAAGTAGACCGCGTTTGCATCGTCACGCGCTTTGTGTGTACGTACTACTTACTTATTCTCGCAGCCTTCTCCGCTTCACTCCCTCACGATACGGCAGCTGATGTTCGCGCGGAGTAGTTGTAAAATAAAAGAAGTTGTGAGGTTTGGAGAACGCACCGCGAGCCACATATGCAGCACCTCAAAAACCACGTACGGGCCGACAGATTTCGTTGAGCGCTAGTTTTTTAGTGACGTACGTCCGTGCATGCAACCTCTTTTCTACTTCTTGCCAGAGCCCAGTGCCTACTTAAGTTGCATAGCTCAACTAACCGATTTTCACTCTACTGAGAAGTGGTTGCAAACATTTTTAAACCATTATGCTGTACTTTTGCGTTGCAGGTTTCCTATCACCAGTTCCCCCGAGACGAGCCTCTAAAAAAAAAATGGATCGTTGCCATCAAGCGCGATGAAGGGCCGCACTTCATGATTAGCAGTTCTACAAAGGTCTGTAGCAAACACTTCAAAATCAAAGATTACATTCCTGGTGTCGCAAGTGGGTACAAAATTCTTCGCGACACAGCGGTGCCCTCAGTCTTTGCGTTTTCGCAAACGAAAACAACACGAATGTCGCCTAAAAAACGCACGCCTTTACCTCCGAAAAAGGCGAAAGACCAGGCAACCCTTACATCGCTACCTGAAACAAGTGAAATCGAGGTGTTGCCCCCCTCTCCAACAGCGAGTCATGCGCCGTCAGAAGTAGGAGACCCTCAAGGTCAGGTAGAGAAGCAGGCAGAAGAGATCCACAGACTTAAGGCGCAGTGCAGCAACTTAAAGGAGGAACTGGCCGAGGCAAAGGACAGGGCCCATAAGCTAGAAGGTGAGAAATGTGCGTTGGAGCACCTGCTCGAAGAGGCAAAATCAGAAACCGCAGCTTTCTGTCTTGATCGTTTTAAGGATTCACCCGATGATTTAAAGTTTTATACTGGACTGCCAGATTACGATCATTTCAGCGCACTGATTGGTTTCCTCATCCCTGAAGATGACACGAACACCTCTGAACCCCAATCCAGTCAAGGCAGAAAGAGAAAGCTCGACCAAGAGAATGAGCTGTTCTTGGTTCTCGTGAGGCTTCGGCTTGGCCTATTTGAACAAGACCTTGCGTGCAGGTTTTCCATCTCACAAGCGACAGTGTCGAGGATATGCTCAAAGTGGCTAAACTTGATGTACGCTCGGCTGGCAACATTGCCGCTATGGGCATCACGAGACGTCGTGGATGCGACGATGCCTGCTGCGTTTGCCGAAAAATATCCAGCTACCAGGGTCATATTGGACGCAACCGAGATAAGATGTGCAGTGCCTAGCTCGCTAGCACTGCAGTCCAGCACGTACTCCTCGTATAAGTCCTGCAACACATTTAAAGGGCTTGTAGGCATAATGCCACACGGGCTGGTCTCGTTCGTTTCGGAGTTATTCACAGGCTCAATTTCGGACAGACAGTGCGTCATCCAGAGCGGCTTTCTCGACCTTCAATTTGATGAAGGGGACTTTGTGATGGCCGATAAAGGATTTAGAATAGCCGATCTGTTGGAGAAGAAAGGGTCGGTCTGAACCTGCCTCCATTTCTGCACAATAGGACGTTTTCCGAGCAAGAAGTAAGGGAGACTCAAGACATTGCTTCTGTCAGAATTCACGTAGAAAGGCGAATACAGCGGATCAAGTCGTTTCACATTTTTGACCGTCCTATTCCACTTACATTGGCCCCACTGATAAATCAAATATGGACCGTCGTAGCTATATTAACTAACTTTCAGTCAGACCTCATTGCCCAGCCAGAGTCAGCTAATGCAGCTAGCTGAACTAACTCGCGCACGTAGAGTATATTCCATGCTATAGTTTGCCAGTGGCAACATGGTCAAGCTTAGTGACCTTGAGGATACGTAGAAAACGCACATGCTTTGCAAACGACGTGCATTGATAAAGAAAAATAAATTTAGGGCCAAATAGTACTGCACTTTGAGGAGAGATCGGGTAAAATCGGGTTTTACCCGAAAACGAACAACCCTACCTATTCGTGACCCAAACAGGCACCATTGCCTATGTGCATCAAATAAAAAGTATAATTTGGACATTTGTTGTTGCATCATTCTGTACCTGCACCAACTGATTTACATATCATACACAACTCATGCACTCGGACACAAAGTAGCAGCTTTCTACTAATGTTGAATAAGATAACAGAGCAGATGGAATTTCATGGTATACACTTTATATTGAGAAACAGTGCAAAAATTAGTGAGTGAAAACATGTTTAACACTTCATTTTGCAGTAGACAAATGCAGAATACGAAACATCCAAGATCCCAATCCCAAGTTGGCGTTTTGAACGGGTGGCGAAGAATTTCATTCCAAACGACCGATTCTAGCAAGCGCACAAAGAGGCACCATCAATCCACCATCAATCGAAAAATTCTGTCAAACACACACATTATAAACAGTGTAAGAGTTCTCTGCAATGAATAAAAAAGCAACTAGCACACACACAGAATATCCCATTTTAGCTCTAAACTCTGCAAGTGACAAACTATTGCCCTTCAGTTTGAAGATTGTTTCATGGCCCAAGTAACACAGAAGGGAAGTGGCAGAACTTTACCTGCTTGAATAAGCAAAAACACCTAATCCAACACGTCTGCTTTTCATTGCAGGAGTTTTGTAACATGTGAATTAAAAAAAAAATGACATCGACCAGAGGCTTCATTTTTTCCCCACACAGAGCTCTAAATAGCAACACAGTCACGGAAAAAAACTAACTGTTCTCCTACTGGCTTCTTAAAACGTGAACGAATAAAGCACCGTGGACAAAGACACAGGTCAACCACCTTTGCATGAAAGAAAGTGATTGTCCCGTGTCTTTGTCCTCAGTGTTTCAACCCACTCGCTTTCACCAGTCCTCCTACTGGCACAAATTCAAAGCTATTCTCTGCTGCAAAAGTACTGCAGCATGTCATTAAAATAAAAAGACTCTAAGCGAGGTTTCATCCCTTCCCACACAGAGCTCTCGAAACGTACCCTTTCAATTACAATCCACTGTTCAGAAAAAAAAACGAAGTCCCCCATTGGCACGAAGTCAGGGCCATCTGACCGACTAGTTGAAAATAATGCTCGTGCTCGCGGGACAGCCGAGGATCACCATTGTCAGAAAATCGTACAGATAATTTGGAAGTTTTTGCAACATCAGGGGCAGTGTCCTTTAGAGAATGTGGGCACTTAACCTCAACGACCCCGTATGATCCCTCTTCGGGATCAAACACCAGCCTGTCGGGCGTTGCCCCCAACCATGGACAGGAGGGATCAACGAAAATGCCGCAGTGCTTCACTGTGACGTCGTGTCCGAGTTTCTTCAACACTGCGACATACCGGTTGACAGCTAATGGCTCGTTCTTTATCCCGTACTGAACAGCACGGACCCCTGTCAAATCTTTCGGTTCAAGCAAGTTGTGCAGCCCCTTTCCGTCCACTGCTGTCGTGCCAAGACTTTTCCAAAAGATGAAGCTGTCAGCCTGTGCTGCCGTGCATCACCCCAGGTCTTGCTCTTACTTTGCTGCCGAGTATTCTGCTCGAGCTTGCAGGCGTCCTCTGTACATAGGGATATTTCCTGCAAAGAAACAAGGAAGCACGAACTCAAATTTTTAGTATAGAATAGTTTAGCATGCTACAGCCTGCTTTACTCTCTTTTGAGCCATGAAATGCTTTTTCCTGCAGTTGCCCCTGAATTTGGCATCAAAAAAGGCTGCACAATGATTTGAAAGGCATTTCAAAAAACATTTAGATGATAGGGGCCGCACTGAACAAAAGTTGATTTCCCTCCTTGGTTACGCCATGTCACCGACCGCGCTGGGAAAACATGCCTCCTAGCTCGGCACATAGCTGGTGTGTCGGTTGGCAGTATGAGCCACGAAGGTGCACACGTATGCCCATTACTTGTGTGATATAATGAGTGATAACCGCATGTTATGGATGCCCACGAATGTAAATGGGCACGATATTACGTGCCGATGTAGACCATGTCATGAGGAATGTCGAATTAAGTGGGCTCGGACAGGAGTGAGACGTCTTTGATAAAAGCCTTTCGTGCCCTCGTCCCAGCTTGGCCTATAACTTATCTGTGAAAAACCGTTCAAGCTTTATATGTAAATTAGTTTGTGGCAGAAGTATGTCTAGAAGACGTGTGTAAGGAATTCATGCCATTCCCATGTAAACAGTCGTAATCAATCTTGTGTAGAGCGCACATTGGAGAGTTTAAGTGGCGCCTGCTGGTGACTACAGTGGCTTCTGTGCTCAAGATGACCTGTCCGGGACCTTGCACAGCTGCATGCTTTCTGGCAGTCTATCTCAAACGCAGAACTCACCAGCAAGCACCGCTTGTATACCCCGGAGCGCACTCTACACCAGATGTATTGTGACTGTGCAGACAAAGTTTACGCTTCAGGAATTGGGGAAGCGGCAGGCATCATCTAAGCTACCATGCTGAAACAACTGCAATGGTAGTTTTCCAAAGTTTGTGGCATCAAATCAGCGCTCGGACAAGTGTCGTTTGCCACCTCTGTTAATTGACAGTTTCGGAAAACCGGAAAAGACCGCGCGCCTTCAAACGGCGCAAGCGGGCATAGCGCTGGCGAAGTTAGCATAGACCGAAGTTCCCACCATGCATCGCAAGCGCGCCTCGCTGACCTTGCAGGGGATGTCGAGAGGGGCTACTCCGTCGTCTGCTAGCGAAACGTCTGCGAGCAGTGGCAAGCTGGCACCATCTAGCGCACAAACTTTCATCAAAAATAGACCGAACTTCCCATAATTCCTGCCACTTTTCCAAAACGATCAATTCAAACGTTGAAGTGTGCACCAACTGAAAAAGGAATGTTAACCGTGTTCTTCACAACACTGAGATCTATCAAGTAACCTTGAGAAATACAACGAGAAGCCTTGGCACCCAATGCCACAGAAGCAGATGTAGCACAGAAAATTGCAGCACTTTCACGAGAAAAGCTCGTATCCTGAGGTTTGAGCTAAAAGAAAACCGTAGACAAGAATTGCCAATAGCTTTTCTAGATGAGCAAAGCTTTGTTTTGTGTACTTCTCTTGATTCAACATTGTTAGATTTGCCCAAATCCTGTTTCACCCTTGGAGATTGAATTAAAACAACCTGACCGTATTGCACATACTTACATCCAAGATGGCTCTCTCACGCTCCGAGTGCTGCTCCTCAAAGATGTACTGGTCCCTCTCGGGAAACTGGAACCCTGGCACCAAAAGCATGCGGCTTGTTCCGGGGTCGATGTTTACCAGCCAGGTGGTGAAGCCGGAGAGCTGCCGAGACTGGTGGTATGCCGCCGGGGAGCCAGATGGTGCAGGGCCAAGTTTGGTAGGCACCAATGGTCCTGCACTGCTGAGGAGCACAGAAGCGAAGGCACACTTGCCTAGAACTTCGAGGTGTCCTCCGAGGTTTCGCACTGACGCGACCACCTCACTCTCACTCCTTTGGCTTCCAGACGCGGGACGCTTGACCGCTCTGGGCACATCAGACCCTCCCTCACACACTCGTCGCCAATCAACATCTTGCACACTGGCTGGTGCGATTCCTGTTTGTCGAGGGCGTCTCCACTGTTGTGGTAGTTCAGTACAGGAAAGGGCAGGAGGTGGCTCTTTGTAGCCTTCTTTTGAAGCTGCATCAGGAGCTGCAGAAGTGCAAGCACATGGCTGCACGTGCCTCCTTTGCCAGCTGGACATTTACAGGCAGTTGCGGCTATATCACCTGCCCTAAAGGTGACCGACACAGGGTATGGCAGTCCGGTCTTTTTTTGGCTGCGGAAACAGGTGCCACGCACATGCACGATTCCAGAGCTGCGAAAAGGAATGGACGAAGGACACATGTGAGAACTGACCAACATTAAAATGAGCAGTGCCTTAAAGCCAACAATTTTCTTTCCCTTCTACGTTTTGATGTTTCTTCTACCCCAGTCTCAGGTTAATTCAACATGGTTAATATTCAGCAACTTTGACTATTTGCAGGGCAAAAAAGCTCCTTAACGTCCTCTCCAAAACTGAGAGGAGCTGCTTTGGTGCAAAGTAGCAGGTGAAGAGGGTACGACAAAAAGAGGAAGCGAGAAGTAGAGAGCTGCCACTGCCAGCGTACCTCGGCCTTTATACACAAAGTGTACAAGGCATTATGCAAGTACTTGGACAACGCATTGCTGTATTTCATATCCCTGGTACAGTAAAACTTCGTTAATTCCACTCTGACGGGACCGCGAAGTAATGTAGACTCGTTGCCACTGCGCATTTTTTTATTCATCAACTGTTGGTACGGAGCGTGTTGGTAAACACCACTCAATGCGTAGCTTCGGCTGTCAGAAGCACTAACGATAAATAAAAACAGCATAGCTCCGATTAAGTGCACCCTGTAGTCATTCGTGACTGAAAAATGTAATAGATATTGTGTATTTTGTGATTACGAGCTCCTGCACTTGGTTCGATTCGTAGCGGAGGTGTCAGAGCGAAACACTTCATCGACGGTGCTTAAAGCGCGGCGTAGCAAAGCAACCACGCAGTAAAAGTCCCTGATAGATTTTTAAACTTTCGATGTACCTTTAGAAGCTGAACGTTGCTACATTTCGTTTCACGTTGTGTTGAACCGCAGGGAAGGCTTAGAGGGGAGCTCCTCGCCAGAGGATGCCGACTGCGTGAGTTCATGCAGCCGTTAGCCCGCGATAAGCAATGAGCTCCTCCTTGTAGCCTTTCCTGCGGTTACAGAGAATTAAACGGTGTATAAAATCGCTTACCTCGTGTCTGATGTCTGCGTTGCCACAGAAGAAGGCTCGGTGTACGCTTCTACCGCAAAGCGGTAAGCCTTCTCTCGTTGGCGGCCGGACGGATCACTGATGGCGAAGAAGGCCTCCAGTGTCGCGTCAGTTATCCTCGGAAGAACACTGATGTCCGGCGCCCAGTCTTGTTGCATCTCGAAAGCTAAAAAACCTACCGCGACGGTTTTAGCTAGCCGTGTAGCATATACCTACAGTGATACAGCGGCTGTTCCACCGGCGGCACGCCAAACCTTGCCGCAGAGAAGATGGCGGCGCCGAACAGTGTTGCCAGACCACTAAGTGTTTTGAATATCTCCTATTGTGGTTTCGGGGTGGCGCCGCTTGGGGTTTACGTCCCTGACGTCCCGACGCGGGTCAGATTCTTATTTCCGTCGATGGAGACAAACTGAATCCCAATAAGGACATCATGGAGAGCGTTTGACCGATCCCGAATGCCGACGACACGGTCAACTTTGGTCGCACGCGTCGCCAATATGGAGTATTCACTTAGTATTCACTGGCAGAAGTCACGCGACACTCAGAGGACATTGGACTGGCTTCGTTGGCTCGTAGCATCGCCTGCAGTGCATCGGAAGGTGAAAGGAGCGTAGCACAGTTTAAGAAAGCAACGTGTTGTCGCCACGTTCGCGCGCGTCAACCCAATCCGGCTTCGAAGATATTCCTCAGCAATCGGTCAACTTGTTTGACCTCTGCTTTGCTACAATTGTGCCACGTTATGTGAACAGCCGCATAGGATGGACGACAATAATATTGGTTTGCGGATGTGAAAAGGGCTCGATATGAAAAGGTATTGCGATCAGTTCGTGCTTGCGTTATAGAAAATGACCAACTTTCCTGTCGGCTAGTTTAAAAAAATATGTATTCTACAAAAAACAGGCAACACAAGATGATCCTTGATGACCGGAGTTCCAAAATGAAAGGCGACATCACTTGAAACCTGAAGCGGGTTTGGCGAGGGAAATTTCGACATAACTCACGTAAAGCCGGAAGGAAGAGCTAAAAAGGTAAACAGTCTCGGATATCTTATTTATATGGCAGCGACTGCTCGAGTGTCCGTTAGAATTTCTAAGCAATGGCCGCTCGGCCGAGCGCCACGCGACAGTTATGTTTGCGACTGAAGCCGTCACTAAAAATGAGTATTAAAAGCGTAGTACCACCGCAGACGCTAGCGAAAATAGCGTAAACATCAGCGGGCTCATCTATGTCGATTGAAGGCTACGAAAAACCAAACAAAAATGGCACGACACTCCAAACCCAAAAACGCGTTTCACATATTTCTTTAAAAAAAAAACTGCACGTGGGCGTTTATTGTGCAGAGATCTCAACTATGCTTTTAACGCTACCATAGATAATCTCATGTTCTTGAAAATATTGTGGAAACATTTTGGCATGTTTGAACTTGGGCACTATTTTCGGTTGAGCCTCTTTGTACATGTGCTCGGCCATTAGACCTCTACCTTTATCGCTGCTTGATTGAATCCAGCGAATTGTAGTGGTGGCCGCGGTCGGTCTTTGAGTAAAAAGTTCGACCGCAGACTTTTCACTCAAAGTGAAGCAGAAACAAAAAGAATAGGAAAATATTTTATTTTGTTTCAGTAAGATATTGCTGAACGTTAGCGTGGTGGGTCAATCCTTGGGTTGTCAAACGCACACACACTCGCTTTGCAAAAGCGTAATTTAACGATTCACACCGCACACCTGTCCGGGAAAAGAGCCGCCGAAGGGCGACAGCGTCGTGTTGCTCGATGATCGATGTTGGCGCAATATGACAGGGTTGCGGCAAACATGTTCATCTCTCATTTACGAACAAAGCTTACTCTCAGGTTATTTCCAATGACTCAAAACACGTGAGCGAGACATCCGTTTGGGTTGTGCGTAAAAGTTGTATTCACACTTTTCTAGCTTCAGTTTCGTGCACTCATAAAAATAAGAGTAGCTTAAAGGCAAAGAAATAAAAGAAAAGTCATGTTCGGTAGCACAGTTCCACTTGCCGGTGGAGGGTTTGACAGAAGGTGAGTCAAGGCGCCGTTGGTTGCCGTGCAGACGCTTCTTTGTGAAGCTCGTCGGTAATATCGGGTTGAAGGGCGAGGGCCGCACTAGGGAGCCTTCATGTGCGCTTTGCTAGGGTGATGCCACCCTTGTAATACCACTCGCCGACAAACCAGCAGCCATTTTGGTTCTCGGCGATAATCCGTGGGGCTTATAACCCTACCGGAAACAAGCACCTTATCTCACAAGTTCGGAGCAGCGTTGTGGAACCCACGGAGGGAGGATTAGCATTTTCGCCCCTCGGATGGGAGGACCGATGGACACAAAGGCCACTTTCCGGCGCACGGGGAAACAATGAGGAACAAAATGGCGGCGGGAGAGGGTGTGGGAAAGGGAAACAGGCAGTTGGCATCACTCTATGCGAAGCGCACATGAAGGCACTCTAGGCCGCACCTGCTTCGCAAGGCCAGTCCTTCGCCGGTTCAGCTGCAGTGGAGCCACGCCTTGCCCTTCGTCCTCCATCTCCAAAGCCCCTCGTCTTACTCTTCCTCCTTTCGCCTCCCCTTCGTCTTCCTGACCTGTTAACTTTCCTTTCTCTCTTCGTGCCGTCGGTTTATTAGACACATAATTACCATAGATGACGGCTCCCTGAATGGGAGCATCTCGCTAAGGCCGATAGTCGCATTACGGCCGAGAGTGCATTAAGGCCGAGAAGGGCGAAAGGGCCGGGGTGGCTTTGAGGCCAGATGGGGCATAACGGCCGAGAACTGCATTAAGGCCGATAGTCTCTGAATGAGCCGGTGTGGCCGCCTTCTCGGGGGTCGCGTTGTGGTTGACGACTTTGGTTGACACCAAATAAGATAGATGGCGCCACATTGAGCATGGCGGATGAAATTAACATATTTTCAGTCTCGTCAGTCGCCGTGGTCTCTTCTCAGATTACAATGATTGGCGCTCCGAGTACTGAAAACTACTTAATTTTCGAGGGAACCTAATTTTCGGCAATCACCTACAATTCGCGAAAATAGGTCCCGCGAACAATTCCGTTAAAATGTAAACAGATTAGAATCTATATTGAGATCTTACCGCGAGGCGAAAATTAGAACCCGCAAATTATTCCAGATATATGGCGCCATCTAACTTATTTGGTGGCAACTAAAGTCATCAACCGCACCTCGTCCCCCGAAAAGGCGGCCACACTAGCCCATTAAGAGATTATCGGCCTTAACGCAGTTCTCGGCCGTTATGCGCTGTTCGGCCTCAAAACCACTCCCGGCCCTTCCGCTCCTATCGGCCGTAATGCACTCTCGGCCGTAATGTGACTATCGGCCGAAATGACAGTGACCCTTCCTGAATATGCCATAAAAGAAAAAGCTATTCGTTTATTTCTGGACAGCATGCATCGACGGCCACTCAGTGTAGTGCACGAAGCGTTCGGCAGAGATGCGGGCGCAATGACACGCATCCGCCGACTTCGGCCGGATTCCCATCGGACGAACTCATTTAGTTTCACTTCAAGCGAGTGCACTTCAACGTATCGAATGTGAATTCAACCGCTTTCGATCTAAACAGCAAAACGTAGTATAACTAGGAAATGATGTCAGTGATGATGAGTGAAGCAAAAGCACGCGAATTATATAAAATATAAGCACAGATTTCTCAATAATATTTTTTTATCCTTTTTAAAAACATGGTACCAGACATTGTTGCGTTAATTGAAAGCTTTACACCAATCTGATGAATATATTGAGCAATATCACAGGCCGAGCCAAGTACTTTACAAATCAGATATCATATCCAGACCTGGGTGCTTAATCTGGACACTTGGCGAAAAAGTGGACGAGAAATCCGACGGCTGTGATTGACCGGCGTCAAGATCAAGTGCGGCGTCGGCCAATCGCGGACGCCGGATTTCTCGCCGACTTTTTCGCCAAGTGTCCAGATTAGGGCCTCTGGAAGACCTTCGCGCTACAGAGGTTTTCTAGGTCTGATCAGAGCCAAGGTCTCCCGCTCGGACCGTGGGCGACTTGGGGTTCGCGTTGCTACGGTCGACTTCATACTACAATCCGAAGTTCGCGGTTTCGCGCTCGAGCGGTATTTCTTCGGCTCATCTTTGAAAAACAAAAATGGGCGCCGAGCATTGCTTCGCAACAAGTGCAATATATACGTCGCAAAAAACTGAAAGCCAGGTTAGGCTTTTTTTTTACCTATTACTTCTGTTTGTATAAAACAAGCACATGCGGCTTTATTGCTTTCCACTAGGCTTTCTTTTACTCATAAAACACTGCTATCGAGGCTACAGACTCGGTCTCCTGGATCGAGTGTAGTGCGTTCTACAGTGAGTAAAGCTACAGATTACCGTGTAGCACCGCACGAGTGACACACTAGGAGTGAAGTGCACTCGCTTCTAGTGACACTAAATTAGCCGGTTTGACTGGAGTATAAGCTCTCGACAATGCATAAAGAGACGGCTCGCTTTTCTCGCTTACCACCCTGTACTTTATCGAACTCTGAAGCCGGGGGAGGGGGGGGGGGGTTGCCGGTCACATTGCTTATTATGCGAAAGACAGTCTGACGAGTCATCGCAATATCCGTGGTTCGAATGCCGCTTGCCCAAGTTATCCTCGAACTCATTGGCATGCGGCAGTCGAAGCACGGATCTCGGGGTGACTCGCGTTCCAATCTGTATGCAGCCTGTCTTTCTTTGTATAAGCAGTGTGACCACAGGGCGGTCACACTGCCCGTACATTATAAAAAAGACACGGTTTTCGCTGCACTCATGACGACATAATTATCTGCTGACACGCCTACCTATTATGATTCGAACATGTCTGCCGACAGTTATTGTGTAACCAATGTGACCGTCAAAGTAAAGGGAATGCCTCACGCATAGTCTGCAAACTGTATTTTGTCTTAGAATGCGGAGCGCAAGTTCGTCTGCTTCTTGCAAAGGGGTTGTGACGATGTCGGAACGCCGAGCTCTTATTGGCTGATTAAAAAAATATGTTCAGTAGCCTCAAGGCATCTAGCATTGAGGTCTTCCCACTATCCTTTCAATCAAAGCCAATCAGAGCTCGGCGTTGTTCTGACGTCACCGCCACTCCTGAGCAAAAAGCAGACGCAACACTGCAGATTGTCTTTTGCTTTAGAATTGCCTTGATTATGAAACTATTTCAGTTCACTCCTCTCCAGAATTCACCCTTTGAACGGCTCTAGGTGAAGTGCACGGTTGACCAAGATTTCACACTTAGTTTCTCCCGACTGACAGCACCCCAGAACAAACCGAAAATAAGAGGGCTGTGGCCGCGTGCCCCTCCTCCCATTCCGCGTCCAAGAATTTTCCCCGTGGGAAAGCCAGGCCCGCGGTTCGTAGACTAACGTGAACTGTTTATTCTCCTTCCCAAGAATAGACGGCGCATTCCCTTCCCATTTTAGGCCTCTCGAGCTCCCAAGTTAAATTTGGAGAGCCGCCGGACATCCACTCGCGCCCTTCGATGTGGGCAGTCCTGACACTTGAAACTGGTGTCCGAGCGCAAGAAACACAACTTACGATTCGCACTTTCCAGCGACGTAGTTTCCAATCTAACGAAAGTGGAACCAACCGCTCGGAAGGTTTTGTCGCGACAAGTGTGTCAAAGCAACGCACTTGTCTGTTTCTTTTTCTTTTTTTTTATCTGCCGTAATGGCATGTCGTCTGCGGCACCTTGGAGAGCATGCATGAACGGTGTCGTCTGCGAAGAATTCTTCGCAGACAACATGCCGTTACGGCGGACATTCCAGTCATTTCATAAAATAAAAGAGTCATGAAATGTTTGGTGCTATATATTCTAGTCGCACGAAATATTTTCATGACTCTTTTATTCCTAGCACCTCACTATATAAGACAACTTTTATGGGAGATAATGAACTGCGGACCCTGTAATTTGAAATGGCGTTTTTGGATGGCTGCCTTTGAGTGTGCGATTGGGTGCGATGCGGGTTGGGCAATAATGTGTGCATATATAGGGGACGATGCTGCCATTGAAAACACAACAGCTGAAAGTAAAGCGCCTGTCCGGTCGACTGTGCATCTTTCTTGTCCCCGTTTTGTTCACACGGTTAACCTTTTAGTTCTGTAATGTTTTTAAGGCATTAAGATGATGAATTGCTTTAGCAATATTACCAACACAATAATGTTGAAATCAACCAAAGTTTACAAAATGTCGCCACCGGTAATAAATTTAAAATAAAAAAAAACAAAAAAACTTATGAATTAAGAAACGCTGTTCTCACTACGAAAATCCAAAACCAGAATCCATAACAGGAAACAAAATAATTTTTTTTTCAGGCAATGGTTATCTTGATAATGATGTCAGTTTGTTACACGCTAAAAGAAAAGAGAATGAGTCCTTTTCGTAAAATCTATATTAGTTGTACCTTGTGTTTTGTGAGTATTACGTTTACCGGGGGCCGTACTTTGTATCACTAATACTAAAATTAAGGTACCCCAACACGTATGTTTTCATGCTGCAATATAATATGTTGCTAATGATCTAATTTCAAACGTGCGAACAGCTGTGGCGATCTTATGTTGGCAAATGATCAGTATGGGTGGATAATGTAGCATCTTAATTAACAAGGTATAAATTAAAACTAGTCTGACATCAATTAAAATGCTCTGTCTAGTACAGAAAAATTAATCGAATATGGAAAGACACGAGGCAGGCTAGCTCCCTTTAAGATTTCTTTCAACAAGCTTCTATTGAATGGACGATGTTGCATGTACGACCGGTTACTAACGATACTGTTTTTGAATGCCCGCGATTGCAACCACCTAGTAAAAGCTTAGCACAACCAGCTACTGGAATTACGGCACCATCAACATGTACCAATGCGTTCGATGCCAATGCCTTGTCTTTTCTGTACACCAATATCAGAAGCCTAATACCAGAAAGCAGTGACGACCTAAATGAATTAATCGATGTTATGAACGTTGGTGTTATCGCACTAAGTGAGACCTGGCTCTCGTCGAGAAATAACTGATAATGAAATTTTTCGCGAACTCGAGTCGCCAATACTTCTTTGTGTTATAGCTTCGCAGTGATCCCGGGTTTCAGGGAGGGGGCGGTGGTGTCCACTCCTCGCCTGTAAAAAGCTAATCCCTTCATCCACGAAAAGTGGGCGTTGTGTGTCTGATCTAGAGAGTGTATGTTGCTTCCATCGACTGTTCCCGCAACATTGTCATTGTTTGGGGCTTGTTATCGCTCCACGCTTCTAACGCAACGCTTGCTTTTGTTGAAAGGATGCGCGACGCACTGTGCGACGTGAGAACGCAGCACCCCTTATCGAAACTGGTTTTGGTGGGAGACTTCAACTGCCCGGGCATAGACTGGGGCGAAGCATCTGCCGTCGGCAACGGCATCTCGGAAATGAATCGAAACTCTTCTGTAGATATGTGCCTAACGTTTTAATGCCAGGAGCGACCTGTAACGCCGCGCAACGAGGGTAACTGAATCATCATCTTCGATTCTGGGCTTGCAGTGTCTCGTCACGTCGCAACCGCGGAAATAATAAACGATGTAAGCACCATTAATGGCAGCTCAGCGACTAGTGCATACACTGCTCTTCGAGGCATTAAAAACAACGCAGCTGTTGAATCCCTGTCGACGGCATTAGAATATATGGAAAAGCAAACGCTGGTTGGTGGTCAACCTCGGGCTCGAAGTCTTTTAACAGGAGTCATGTATGCCCAACTTTTTTATCGTTCTGTACAAAGATAATTGGATGCTTTTTAAAGAAACGTTACTTTGTTTAATTGACCGAATCGTATACCACTAATTCGGTTTCGAGAGAACGAGTCGTGCCCCTTGGTACCGAGAGCTTAAAACGCTCTGTAACCGGAAAAAGAGATTGTACCGACGTGCCCGACGTCTAGACACAGATCAGGCTTGGTCTTGTTTCTCAGATGTCTTTCGCACTGTACAAGTCGACTGTCGCGAAAGCTGAAGCACAATTTTATCAGAGCTGATCTTGCCGCTATTCTCCAAAGTCAACCTCAGAAATTTTGGAAAGATAATAAGCCCCCACTATCGTAAACCGGTTTCATTGGTAAATGACAACGGAACTAATCTCTCTGATGATGATGCTGTTGAAAAGTTTTGCGATGCATTCTCCGCTGTAGTTTTTAACAGTAGCGTCATCACATCTTTGCCAGATAATGTAACCATGTCGTTCCCACGAATGCATCCAATTGCCCTCGCGGAAAGCGGCGTGTAGCAAGTTGATAGGTGCGCCTAGCGATCTCATCGTCACCAGGGGCTGGCGACATACCAGCAGTAAATATCTAAAGATTACTAAGCCACTGTCAACTGTTTTTCTAACCTTTCTGTTTCAACAGTCCATAGATACTGGTGCTATTCCCGACGAGCTGGAGGGAAAGGTAAGGCTCGTTCCGGTCCACAAAGGCGGCGATGCGCACTCCCCTCTAAATTACCGACCCATATCATTAACTTCTGTTTGTTTGTAAACTCATGGAACATGTCATTTCATTCCCAAGTTATACATTTTTCTAGAACAAAACAATTCTCTTTTCCTGATCAACATGGCTTTAGAAAACATCGTTCTTGTGAAACACAGCTTGCCGCTTTCAGCCATGACATTCATATTTCCCTAGAAACCTCTCCTCAGGTTGATGCTATCTTTCTCCGATTTTTCCGGCGCTTTTGATCGTGTTCCTCATAAACTCCTACTAATAAAACTGTCCGCACTTTCCTTGACTCTGCCGTTCTAGCATGGATTGAAAAATTTTCTCTCTTACCGAACCCAGCATGTGCACATCAACAACTACCGTTCCCGAAGCGCTCCTGTAACCTCTGGCTCCGCAAGGATCTGTTCTTGGACCCTGCTTTTTCTTATTGTATATTAATGATCTCCCCCTTTCGCTGTCTCTACGGTCCCCTGTTTGCCCATGACACGCGTAATCCACGGCCCTGCTTCTTACAAATGACTCACTTAATCTGCAGACCGATCTTTGACCGAATTAATGAATGGTGTTCGAAGTGGCAAATGCTCTTAAATGCTTCCAAATCTAAATCCTCTCTTTTTTCGAACCCGTCAACACCTTCAAGCTTCTTACTCTATTGGTAACCCTCAATGTCGATGCCGTCTCAACCTACAAATATCTTGGCGTTCATTTCACTACGACCTTTCCTGGAAGACTCTATATTAACAACATCATTTCCGATTCAAACCGCACTCTTGGTTTCTTACCTGCAATCTTCGTCTCGCGTCCTCATCTGTCAAACGCCTCGCATACGTCACATTAGTACGCCCAAAGTTAGAATATGCATCATCAGTCTGGGACCCTCATCTTAAATTCCTTACATCGGACATAGAATCACTTCAGAACCGTGCAGCTCGCTTTATAACGTCTCAGTACTCCAGGTTTGTCAGCGTAACTGAACTTAAACAAAACTTATCTTTGACTCCTTTATGTTCACGCAGGTGTATTGCTAACCATAGTCTTTTTCACAGGTTTTACTACGATGACCAGCTGCATAGCTCATTCATCTTGCCACCTCATTCGTATATCCCCTCGTGTTGATACTCTGCAAAAGTTGGCCATTTTTACCCGAAACACAGCATTCTTTAAATCTTTTTTCCCGGCGACATCTGTGGACTGGAACGGCCTGCCTGAAATCATCGTCTCCACTCAAGACATCGGCTCATTCCGCGAATTGTTATCATCACATCTCCTATAACCCTACTCTCTTATGTAATACCCTAACTCCAGGGTTCTTAAGGTATTTAAATAAATAAATAAATATGTCTAATGACATTAATAATGGGTAAGCACTTAGTGATATCAAAGTCGCGGCGTTTGATAATCGGTAAAAGTTCCAAATTCGACACCATTTATTTTGGAACGAATGTGGCAAGAAAAAGCGATTCCGTTATTTTTCTAATTACAACATCTTCCAAAACATTAATTTTTGTCTAATTCTTTTTCCCGGAATCGTTTTGACCATCTCAGGATTTCCAGTTCAGAGGAACGCCTACCGGCTTTCACGTACGTTCACTGCGGCCCCTTTCGCTGATGTTGGAAAACCGGTGGAACACTCTAAGAAATGCCTTCGCGTCTACTTACCCGCAAAATACTCAAAGAGCCCATTTCTGCGATCTATGAAATCAGCTAAGCAAATGATGGGGGCGAACATCTGTTTAGACCTCAAAATGAAGTCTGCGCTGTGGCATTACGCAATGTAAGCATGGCGCTCTGCATTGCGTAATGCCACAGCGCATACTTCATTTTTAGGTCCAAACTGATGTTCCGCCTCATCATTCTCTGAGCTGATTTCGTAGATCGCAGAGATCGGCTCTTCAAATGTTTTACGGGTAAGTTGACGCGCAGGCATTTCTAAGAATGTATGGTTCAAGTCCCTTACGGGCTCCTACATTACATTGGTACAGTAAAGAATGCTGTTTGCATTCAAAATGGCTGTTGGTGAGCCATGATCGCGAGATGTTCCGCCATGCCCGCTGAGCAGGGGGGCTATGCAAGACGGCGGAACGATGGGGCCGCGGACATTGCCTGCTGCGATTGGTCAGCGTCGTGGCGCTGACCAATCGCAGCAGGCAGCAATGTCCCGCTCTTTTCGTCCCTCCGTCTTGCATAGTCCCCACGAGCCCACGATAACCGGAGGACCTCCGCTAGAGCGCTTCTCGTTTCAGCCGCGAGAGGGCGAGCAACGAGCTGGAGACGCAAATATACTCGGAAAAAAATGTTCCAAGCATCCACCAAAAAAAAAAAAAAAAAAAGCAGAAGATTTTTAAAACTTACATTTAAAGCGTAAATCAAACCGTATCCACGATGAGAAGTGCAAATCCATCGCTTCACACTTCTCATCTCGAGGAAAAAAGATGGCGCCTCTCTGATTACTTGGAGGGATGTCGTATGTTGACCTTGTTTATGATCTCGAACACGACCCGGATGAACAAGAATTAAGTACGTTCTTTCGTATGAGTTACATTTAATCTCCTTTCTTGATGGCGCATTGTTCGACCTCCAGTATCATGCCGGAGCCGCCCGCCCCATTCGATCGCTGATCCGGGCAAAAAACCATAGAAAGCAAAAAAGGCCTTTCCTTTCGGAAGCCTAAATTGAGCCGAAGAGGGGAAGTAATATTTCTTCATGAACTCAGCAAATCCTTGGTCTTGCTTATAATACCTTTCAAACTCGGTTTCCGCGGACCACAGAAAGGTCAAGATTGGCAAAGCAGAAGAGAAATTGCCTCCTTTTTTCTCTCTCTCTTTTCGGTGCTCCTTGCTTTGTTTACACCCTCAGAAATCTCCGTCTGTAAACGCCACCGAAATGAACACGGAACACTTTTCGTTGCTTTTTGATTAATCGGATCAGCTAATGAGGAGGGTGATCGGTATCATGCTATACAATCAGTGTTGTCTTGGTGTCAAAAAGAGGTAAATGCTTTTTCTGCTTCCGTTTGTCGGAGACTTTGTCTTGTCCACGCCACAAGGATAACCAACAAATGTACGACATTTTTCAGTCGCGTATAATCCAACAACTTACCGTCGCCTGCTCTTCGAGCATACTCGTCTGAAGCTAGAATTGGAAATTCTCCTGCTGAGTTCAATATCTTATTCAACGGATGGACTCCTTAACTTACGCATGGTGCAATACCCGCTGCTAAACGTGTTGAAGGTTGTCGGGTTAGCAGAACTGCTGTTGTGTAGAGACAATTTCCGCTAATTAATACTTCCCGGACATTAATTTAGGCTTTCCTTCGTCCTACTCATCACCAGTGTCCTCGTCTACCACTTCTAGTTTATTTATTTATTTATTTATTTGCATACTCTCAAGGCCCGGAGGCATTACAGAGAGGAGTGGTACTATACAGTATAAAATCGTTGGCTACTTTCTTGAAGTCTGTGGCTTCAGTGATGGCAGCAATGGAGGCAGGGAGGTGGTTCCAATCGTTAGAGGTTCTTGGAATGAAGGAGTCAAAGTATAAGTTTGTTCGACATGATGGAGTCCCCACCTTAAACTGATGGTCAGTGCGAGACGATATGTAGAATGCACGAAGATATAACTGGTCTCGAAGAAGCGGGTTATGATGATAAATTTTGTGGAATAGGCATAGGCGAAGATACTTGCGACGAAGGGCAAGGTCAGGTAGATCCAGGGTTAATTTCATTGCGGAAACACTTGCATTACGAGAATAATTAGAAAGAATAAAACGAGCAGCACGGTTTTGGATGGACTCGAGAATGTTTGATAATGAAGCCTGCCCAGGATCCCAAATTGTACAAGCATACTCAAGTTTAGGCCTAACTAGGGATTTATATAATTGTAGCTTCACGGGAACAGCAGCAGAAACAAAGTGTCGGCGTAAAAACCCTAGCATGCGGTTAGCATTATTACATACGTAGTTCACATGCATGTTCCAGGAAAGATTATGAGTTATGTGTATGCCTAGGTACTTGTACGAATCGACACATGTTAGCGGAGTATTGTTAAGGACGTACATGGTAGGGTCGGCGATCCTCGAAAGACGGGAAACACGCATGCTTTGGCATTTGTTAACGTTAAGCTTCATTACCCAGCTGGAGCACCAAGAAGAAATGATATCGAGATCAGACTGGAGCATTGTAGTATCACATGGGTTAGTAATCACGCGGTATAACACACAGTCATCGGCAAACAGTTTGATAGAGGATGCAATCTGGGCAGGAAGATCATTGATGTAAATTAGGAACAATAGAGGACCGAGGACAGATCCCTGAGGCACCCCGGAAGATACAGAAATAGTAGAAGAATTATGTTCGTTAGCAGTGACATATTGTGATCGGTCAGATAAAAAGCATCTTATCCAGCCCAAAACGTTAGGGTCAATATTTAACTTACTAAGCTTAAAAAGAAGTAAATCGTGTGAGACAGTGTCGAAAGCCCTAGAGAAGTCTAAAAATATACAGTCAACAATATCGCCAGAATCAATAGAACGAAACAGGTCATTAGTAAATGATAATAGCTGCGTTTCACAGGAAAATGATTTGCGGAACCCATGCTGACAGTCAGCGAAAAACGAGTTGGATTCAAGAAATGCGATAAGGTGAGAGTAAATTATATGTTCAAGGAGCTTACAGGGCACGCTAGTTAATGAAATGGGTCTGTAGTTCAAGGGAGAGCTTGTATTACCTGATTTATGCAAAGGAACCACCTTCCCTACCTTCCAATCACTTGGTAAGGTGCAGGAATGTAAGGACTGGGAAAATATTTCGCAAAGAATTAAAGATGAGTAGGTCGCTGTACTTTTCAAAAACTTCGAGTTGATACCATCAATTCCTGCAGAAGAGGAAACCCTTAAGTTCCGAATTAAGCACTCAACACCAAATGAGTCAATAGAGATAGGAAACATCGGCAAAAAAGGAGCGTTAGAAAAAGTAGGGTAACTAGTTGGCGTAACGCGAGAAAAAAACGAGGCAAACACGTCATTCAAAACAGTGCAACAATCATTTTGAGCGATGGGATCATTACTTTCGTCACAAAGTTCAATCTTATCGGACCTATTGCCGCCGACCACATTCCAGAATTTCCGAGGATTATCTCTGAGAAAGGAAAACAGTGTAATCTGATAAAATTGTTCCTTAGCCTGTGCGACAGCTTGATTGTACTCGCTATCAGCAGTGTCATAGGCGCACCAACGCTCAGGAGTGTTCGCTATCTTTGCGCGCCGAAATAGCCGTTTCTTTTTGTTTAGCAAACGCCTAAGGCGCGGATTAAACCAAGGGGCCCGCGAGTTCGAGCTGATACGTCTTTGTGGAATATACCGGTTAACTAAAGAAGTTACTTTCTGCTTGAACAGAGACCAGTTTTCCTCAACTGTTCTTGTATGGAAACTAGGAATGTAATCAGCAATAAACGCTTCTAATTCATTGTTAATAGAATCAAAATTGGCACTTTTGTAGTCGCGAATAACTTTCGATGAATCAACTGATGAAACAGAGGCCTGCAAATTGCACTGAATAACACAATGATCACTTAAACCAGGTAGGTATGTTAAGGGGGACACAAGTTCAGGGGTTGTAGTAAGAACCAGATCTAATATGTTCGCAGAATGAGCTGTACATCGCGTAGGTCTGAGTACAAGCTGTTTCAAATTAAAATCTAGACAGAGGTTTAAAAACGCAAGGCTTTCTGGGAGTGCTCATATAACGTTGGAGAATCAGCATTCCAATTAATTGCGGGGAAATTGAAGTCACCCAGGAGCAGTAGAGGACAAGAAGGAAACCGCACAACCAGTAGGTTTAGAACATCGTAAAGCTCAGAACAAAAGCTAGTAGAAGAGGTAGGTGGCCGATAACAGGCGCAAAAAACAAAATCTTTGTGCCCAATACATACACGTGCACACGCAAATTCTAAGGATGTGCTAATCGTTATGGCATTCGAAATTATACAATCACGGACAGCGATAAGTACACCACCACCTGAGCGCAAAGCACGATTGAATCGATAAAACCTGTACACGCCTTCGCATTCAAAAATTTCGTTATCAGCAATCTTGCTAGAGAGCCACGTCTCGGTGAGGATTACAATATCAGCCGAGCATGTGTCGATGAGGGATGACAATGTATCACGTTTGTTAACAACACTTCGCACGTTAGAATAAAGGATAGAAATGGTTTTAGCCACCGGGCCTCTTGTTAGCTATGTTACAGGCGGTCTAGCATTGCTAGTGCCTGGGGTGGGTGTGTCGCTGATAGCTACATGGAGCTCTATCAGCGACACACCCTATTTCTTTTTTAGTTATTTATTTTTGCTCTGGTATTGCACTTCCTAATTTCTTCTCTCTTTCTAACTTAATGCTTCTATTTTCTTTTTGGAAAGCATCTGCTACCGAGACTGCATACTGCTGGAAGGGGTGCAATACGGTCCGCTTTCCTGATTGGCGAAGCCGCTCGCCCCTTTTCATTAGCAGAGCTGATTAAAGAAAAATCGATGGTTGACGTTCGGCGTGCATCGTGCGGCGTACATGCAGGAGCTTCTGCGAGCAGGGAATGCATGTACGCTGTACTTCTTCCGAATCAACGTAGAAAAGGTAATGACGCCAGCTTTTTTTTACTTTATTAAGCTTGTAGGGTAGCTTAATTTATTCCCAGGCATCATCTAGGCACGCCTCACAGTGAGAACACTAGCCGTCTTTTCTCTAAAGCCACGGGCACACTGCTCAGCCTTCACACAAAAGACTGTCTTTTGTATGAAACAGACACTGCCTGAGGGGTGCCTTATATGGGACTATCCTGTCACATCGTACGTACAAAGCCTGCCATGCTCGAAGTGTGCATGAAGCAACATGCTTGGACGCTGCTTGAGGCGTGCCCGCAGATAATGTTGTCATCATGTCGGCAGGAAACAACGTGTGACCACGGCTTAAGAGGCATGGAACTAAGAATCTTAGCGAAACAGTTCGTCCATTATGATGCCTCCTGCAGGAGGTTTATTTTCAAAGTTTTACCCATTTCTGCTGCATTCTAAGTTTGTTTGCACTTGCCAGAAAATGTATTGCGTGGAAGCGGATGATGTATTTTGTGATAGTTCTGAAGGACGTTTGGCCTTCTGGACGTCTTGATTGAGTGTTCCGCGTGTGACGAAGGAGAGTGTCACGATCGTTTCGCGTATCGGCTTGCGCTTAGCCACTGTATTTTTGGTGACCTGAAATGTGCGAAATGTCTGAGACATTCGTGTTTTCAAATTGTTTTGTTGACTATGGGCCTTTCACACGGAGTGTTGCCGTTTTCAAACACCTCCTTTCCCAACATATTATTTTTTGGAGACTATCAACTCTAGATGACTTAATCTATTTCAGTCGATACGCTTACTTCTGATGTCGGGACAATACATAGTTCCTTGACGTTCTAGGATCAACCGCGCCAGTTATAGAAAACTTAATTACACTAAATAATATTTATTTGTACCGGTAATCGGCCAATGGATCCTTCTTGATTCATGGTTAAAAGCGCTAAAAAGACCAACACAAGACAGAAGATTCTTTGATTCTTGCTTTTTGATTCCTGCTTCTACCTAGAATCTTAGTGTTACCGAAGCGAGGCTCACATTTGCAGGCCCTACAGGGCGTGGCCAAATGTGCCTCATCATTTGTCTTTAAATTTTGTGCACGCTCCCTCAAACGATCAGTGGTGCACCTTCCCGTTTGCCCAAGGTAAGATTTCCCACACGTTAGGGGGATTTCATGCACGACCCCCGTGACGTATTCGATATACAGCCTGGCGTGCTTCGTACAACATGGCGCTCGTTTCTGCTTTCACTAGCCATTCGAGGACAAAGTTGGCCGAGTTTTCTTGGCGCTGAAAACACGAGAGTCACTCCATGCCTGTTCGCAACCTTCTTGAGGTTACGCGACATTTTGTGTACGTATGGTACGACCTGAGGACTCAAGTTGCTCAGTACCGACTGCGTCACTTTCCTGGTTGTGTGGCCTTTTACTTTCTTTAAGATGGCACCTGCCACATCCATCAAGACCGTATGAGGGAAGCCCGCTCACCCATTCACTGTAGGGCCTACAAATGAGAGTCACGCTTCGGTGACGCCAAGATTCTAGGTAGAAGCAAGACTCAAAGAGCACGCGAACTGCAAGAGGCGTACTTTATCACAAAGAAGGGGCCCCGAGGCGTGAGCGACACGTCGATTGCATTGTATAATGCCGAGACACCTATTTTTTATATATATAAATTTATGCAAACTGGTTCAATGGCGTGTATCCTGGCGCATGCGCAGCCAAGGTGACGGTAGGTTTATCAACACATATATGTGTACTTCTCTCGTTGTTTTTTTAATACAGTTGTGAGTAGCGCCCTTGTTTGTCTTCTCTTTTGTGTTCTTCTTTTTAGGGCTTTCAACCGTGATTGAAAACAGTCATCCGCAACTAGCCAAACAAGTACTTTTACAATGAATCCTTTGCTTTTATTCACCTTAAATGTGCATGGAACCCATGATGCTGGCGGGACATAATAATTGGGACGTCATAAAAAGCATAAGCTCAGTCAGGCACTTTGTCAGTTACACAGTTAATCTGCCGAATAATCAATCTAGTCAACCAATCGATCGATAAACCGTTCTCGTTTTCCTCCAGGCAACAAGTTCAGCTGCGACTGCCGCCTCGTGTGGATGCTGCACCTGGAGAACGCCACCAGGAACGACAAGCTCCGGCGCGAGCTGAGGCACGTCAAGTGCGACTTCCAAGCCAGCGGCAACCTGAGCAGCAGCAAGGTGTCCCGACTCAGCGCCAGCCAGCTGGGCTGCCCCGCCGACTACGCCAGGCCAGAGTTCCGCAGCGCCGCCGCCATCGCCCACGCCACCACCCGAAAGGCTTCAGCCCGGCCGCCGCCGACAGCCGCCGGGAAAGGAAACAAGGAAGCCGCGGACGAGTCCGGTAACAGGATTAACGACGGGGCCTCTCCAGATCCCGACATCGATCCCGACGAGAAGAACAAAGCCGGCAACGACGATGATGCGCAGCTGACGAAGAACGACATCGAGGTCGTCTTGAATCAGCGAAAGGGCGCGGATGTGCTGGCGTCATCGTCCAGGGGACAGCAGCAGCAGCACAGGGGCAACGGGGCTGCTTCCGGTCGGCCGACGGACGCCGGATGGTGCCTGGTGGGCCTCCTCTGGTCGTGTATGGCGGCGGCCGCCGTGTCGACGTGTAGGTGATCGCGCAGTGCGACGACTGCAGGCGGGGACAGGGTGGTACTGGTCGGTTCTTGTGGTCGGTCCTGGTGCGAAGGATCATGCCGCGAGGACTGGTCGTCGATCTGTGATCATGAACCGCTGTGGCGTGTCGCTCGGTTGTGTACTTTATGTTTTTTTTGCTGAGAAATTAAGTGTGCGTCGTGCTTTTAATGTGGAGTGTCGAAAACCCCGATAAATTGCAGGGTTGAGGTGACTTTGTTTCGTTATTTTGTGTTAACGTAGTTCATGTGACGTGGTGTGGTCAAAGCAAAAGCCTCGTCTGCTTATGTAGCGCCGATTGAAGTTGAGACGTGCGCCCTTTTCACTGTTCGGTCGTTCTTGTTTTATATGATTTTGTCAGTCTTACCTCTACGACTTGAACTTACTACGCTCTCAAAAGCACCTGCATGTATACTGCCTTCCAAGACGCACGGCAGGAAGACGAATAGAATAAAAGGTTAAAAAATCGCGAACAAACGGGGACAATGAAGAAACACGGATGACAGGACAGGCGCAGGAGAAGCGCCTATCCGGTCGTCCGTTTGTCTTCATTGTCCCCGTTTGTTCGCGCTTTTTTAACCTTTTATTCAGTAATGACCAACTCGCCCAAACCCAAGTTTTAAAGGAACACCAATGATTGGCCTTTTTTAAAAGTATAGCAAATGAGAAGGGCTAATCGGATAGCACCCAATGGCTGTGCAATGTCACTGGTAAAAGTAGGCGTCAGGCCCTTTCGCCATTGAGACTGAACATGAATTGCAGCATGATACTGATATCCTTCTAATTAGCTATACGAATTAACGAAATGATAATGGTCGATTTTGGGAGTGCAAAGTAGGCCAGTACAGATGCAGGGACGGTTGAGAGTATAATTTTAAGGGCTGCCAAAACTCGTGTTCGTCTTTTTTATGAAGTGTACGAGCAAAGGTACTCTCGAGTGTGTGAGTTTGTTATGGTTCTAAAGAAACCAAGTTCTCCGAGTGATCATTATTTGTTTTCTGTTTCAATGCCCAGGAGCTAAGGATACCTCATTTTAGGTTCATTTAAATTATTACATATTTCAGTTGGGCAATCATGTTTGCGGAATAAAGCGTCTTTATTTATTTTGAAAAACCCTGAATGCGAAATGAGTTAAGATATGAAGACTATTTTAAGCGCATGATTCACCTAGGTTCGGTTTGCTATGTACATGTCGCAGTCATCAATGATAGCTGATTTCTGGGAAGCTCCCGTTGAATTTAAAACAAAATAAAGCTAAACACCGTACAATCTTTCGATTGTCGCACCTTACCTGGGTTTCTGAACCGAAACCCTGCAACTCTGGGAGTTGGCGAAGTTTCAACATGAGTTCTATCTCTCTTCGACAAGATATTGTGACTGAAGTGGGGAGGGGGGGGGGGAGGATACAAAACCGAACAAAATTGAAGTGAGTATGTTTATTATGGTGTACGTAATCAACCTAGCAATAGGAGACATGCAAAGGAAAAAAATATTGAAACAGCCTAGATGAAAAAAGAATGTCAAAAAACAAAATTTACAACGAAGAAACAAACAAACTTTTACTCCTATATTTATGGCGCGAAAGGAATTTGTAGTTGGCGCCCTTGGGGAGCCCGCGGAAAAGAGGCCGTTAGGGTCACATGGCTGTCCACTATGGTCACGTGGTGATTGCGCTTTTCGGAGCTTCATATGGGCTCTAAAAGTTACTTATAAATCTTCGTTTAAAGGGCAAAAAAATTAATAAGTAACTTTTAGATCCCAAAGGATGCTCCTGAGAGAGCGCAAACACCACTTGATATACCTGTGCGCCGGTCAGAAATTGACGGCGGTGGCACGCAGGAGTGTTCCCTTCCGACGGCGTGGAGAAACGCGCTAAAACCGGCGGCGCGCCAAGCTCTGCGTGCAGTGGCGGCGGTGCGGCGAGGCGCCGCACAGATCTAGATTCTAGACCACGTGACCAGTGGCGGCTCCCGCGGGTGCCAACTACAAATGCGCTTCGCGCCCTAGACATAGTTCTTAAAATATTTTTTGTTCGTTGTAAGTTCATTTTATGGCATCCTGTTCCCGTCCAAGCTGTAATAATATTTTTTCTCTTTGCATGGTACCTTTAAACAGCCCATAGCAATTTAACGTCTCAAAATCGGCAAAAAGAAAAAAATATTTGAGGGACGTTTAAAGCGTTCCGCTCAATTCCGAAATATTTAGGCTGTACATGTGATTCCATTATCACAGAGTAGTACTCGAACAACTCTACGCCTGATACGCGTGTTGAATATTATCTGTGTAGTCTTAATCTAAACATCAGCCGATACTGTAAATCGAAACTTCGGTTGCGTCAGGCAATATTGATCCAGTGTGCACGAGTCATGGCCACGTCTCGTCGAACAAGCGCTGGTCTTGTGACGTCGAAGGCGCCGAGCACAGGACCGTGACGTAGGCAGGTCATTCGCCATGCGTGGACGTTGATGGCCTGGGGAAAGGCGACGGCGAGGCATGAAAGATGAGAGGAGGAGCGCGATAAATCGGCTTCCTAGACGCGCGAGCGCGCTGCCTAGCGCACCGCGTTACTGTGTACGTGGACGGCATGGCAACACTGGCATGAGAAACTTGTAGACGTCGTCGTACAATTGCGACTCTTAGTACACACAACCAGAACGTCGAGAATGACGTGGAGTCATGCCTTCCGGCGTAGTGCGTTCGGCGTCGGCCGGCGCCAGACGCCCGTCGCGTCGACTAGCTGCTGACGATTCGCTGACGGCATCACAAGTCGCAGGCGCTAGAGTTAGCGACAGAGCTTTTCGCTAACGTTGAGTCTCGTTTGAAAATTTTCTCGGCCAGTTTTAACAAATATTGGTCGTGAATTAGCATCGTAATATTTGCTACATTGGGATCTTCCCTATAGATCTAGCAGAAATGAGCGCCGAAATCTAGCGATAGTTTCCCTCTAAATATGCAGAGAAATTTACTCTGCACACTCGCTGCAAGATACCTGACCACGTTCAAGCTTTGCCTTTAAAGGGGCTGTGCAGTGCTATTGTGTAGGAAAGTTTCTCACTATACACCAGCTTACTGGCACAAGTGGTACCCAAAAATACTTAAAGGGGTCATGAAACGCTCTTCCAACTTTTTCCTGTTCAGCTTTCCTCCTCAACTCATAAATCGCGCATTCCACCAAACAGTTCAAGAAGACGAAAAGAGGGAGGCCCCTCTTGCTCGGAATCTGGTTTGTGTACCCGGACAGAGCCATTGTCCCCCTAGAAGATTAGCCCGTCGCTCAAAATTCAGACAAAAGTTGTTTTCCCCACCCCGTTCACCCCGAAGCTGACAGTGCTGTGGAAGCTACGTGCTCGTTGGGCCAGCCACACTTGCCACGTGATCACGCTCCTTCGCGCATACCCACGCGCAGAGAATGAGGTCAGGTAATGAAAGGGAGGTGGCTGATTGGTCCGGCAAGCGCGTAGCTTCCACCACAATGTCAGCTTAGGGGTGAATGGAATATGTGAGGTCCGGTTTCGTGTGACGTGCGTTTGGACTCGGTGACGCGCTTTTGGGACCGCGGATGTATCACAGTGAAAAGGCAGAGAGCTTACGAAGGGGAGGAGGTACGAAATAGTCCGCTCTGTTTTCAAATTTTCGCACTGAAGGTCAGGGTTTTGACTTTCTACCTTTTTTCTTTTTGCCCACTGAACGATGCGCTATTAGTAAAATCCCAATCTAAAATGAATGATCCCTACCCAAAATTCGTTTCATGGGCCCTTCAAACGCAACGCCACTGACCGAGACGCTTCGTCGCGCTGGAATTCCAAGGATAAAAGTGAACCTTTTCTTTCAGGCCCTCCTTCGCAAAACTTTATGACGGAGTTGTGAGGATAATGTCAACAATGCGATCCCCAGGAGTGCGTCATCAAGCTTTGCAATCCCCGCTGCGAAGAACTTTAAATGCTGCTCACACAGTGGACACGAAGACTGTGTAGGCATTCGATTTTGGCACGTGCCAATCAATGCCTCGACACGCATTCGGGTAGTTGCTCGTGCAGAATCGCTGAAATGACGGGGATAGCCGAACCTTAACTATACGTGGAACTTGGCGAGCGCCCTGTGCTCTGCCAACCCCGACGCGTGGCCATGTTAAAAACATTGGCGGCATATTCAACTTTCCATAAAAGCGTTTGAGGGTGCGTTCCTTGCTGTGTTTGTGTTTTATGCACGCACACCTTGTGGTTGGCCGCAACTGCGCGCGTGTGCTGGCTGGACTAAAGGCCCTTCATGTTTCAGAAGTAGCGCAAGATAACGTGCAGCCCTTGGGAAGATTATGGCGGCACAGCGCAGCACTGAGCTAGGTTTCAGACGCCATGAATTTCCCAGAAGTGGCGCGCGGCACGTGTATCGAGCATTTCCACAACAATGAATGGCGCCGGTTTTCCCAGGATAAAGGGGCTTTAGGCTGGGCTGACTTACATTTCGTTTCAGCTTGAGTTCAGACGCAGCCGATGCTACAAGCGCGAGCTCCGGGCTTTCAGCGCCCCTGCGAAGGACGCGCGCTTGTGCAGTCCATACCACGACGTCACGTGATCTGACATCAGCGACGTGGTCACGAGACGTGATGTCACGGTGTTAAGCCGTGATGTCACGTGATAACCTGACATTACCCGACGTCAAATTCTTCGCTAAATTTAGCGTAAATATATTGTGAGCAGCCGCAGAGGCATTATTTTCGATGTTTTGGGCAGGCTCTACTCGAAACGTCGGATATTGAGGCTCTGCTCCTGCTCACAAATCCATCTACGTCTGATACTCCCTTGATTAAGAATTGCTTTTAACACCTTGGATCCAAATTTAGTGGATATATGCACTGACGGACGGACGGACGAACCGACAAGTTTCTGAGGTTTGGGAGATTCGTTAAAAAGCATTCCATGTTCTAAAAACCGCCGCAAACTTTGCTAGGTAACCAACTTAACTGTTATTAGTTTATTGTGGCCTCTTTTTTCTTGCCCGCTATAATTAGAAAAGGACGAAGACAAAAACAAAAA
>JAZHYW010012471.1:0-83297 GCA_037355805.1 Ixodes ricinus
CCGTGATATATAATATAATATAATATATATATATATATATATATATATATATATATATATATATATATTATATTATATTATATTATATTATATATATATATATATTGAGACGAACAACGGGGAGTCGACGACCGTTTTTATGTCCGCGCTTTTAGAGCATTCAGCGCGCCGCGGGGCGCGGGCGCCGGAACTGGAGGCGCGAGCAGAGGCGCGCTTCCAATATATTATTATAATATATGCAATATATATATGTACATATATATACAATATATATATATGTATATATATATACAATATATATATATATATATATATATATATATATATATATATATATATATATATATATATATATATATATATATGTGTGTGTGTGTGTGTATGTGTGTAGAGACCACATACGATGATGTGTAGAGACTTCGGAGACCACGTACGATGATGAAAAGTGCCCGTGATGTGTATATATATATATATATATATATATATATATATATATATATATATATATATATATATATATATACATACATATACGTACGTGGTCTCCGACGTGTCTCCACATCACACACACACACACACACACACACACATATATATATATATATATATATATATATATATATATAGTATGTGTGTGTGTGTGTGTGTAAACAACCTGCAACGCCCAAGCATTATAGAAGGTACAGACTAGTATCAATAAAAACTCGTTTTGGAATATAAAGAGCGAACAAATCAGTAAAGGCAGTTAATTAAAGAAAAAAATCAAGTTATTGAACAAGCAAGTAAAAATAAAAATCACTTCCTGAAAGAAGCGATCCCATGTTAACACTTCTAGTGGCAGACTCAGTCAATGCATTGCACTCGATCATGGTGCGATCAGAGCAAACGCAAAAAATATGCGTTTGCATTAGCATTGCGTGCTCCGGGCTGCGCATGCGCGTCGTCGCCATGCGCCGATTCAAGACGCAGTTTGGGCTCCGCGCACGCGCATTGAGGTTCACGCAACGCTAACGGAAACGCACAGTGTTGGCGTTTGCTCGTATACGCAATACTAAAGCTCACCAATATTTATTGTAGAAGGCTATCTCACACGCGTCCAAGATTTCAACTAAAAATTCAAAGGAAAAAACAATTCCCCACATTATTATTTTTGTATTTTTTAGAATGAAAAGTTTACAAATGTGTGCTTGGACAAAGAAAGTTTTTGACCTCTCTTGACCCTGGCAAGGGTGTTAGTCTCAATTTTCACAGGAAAGGAGCTACGCACTGAATTTAACAATGTGTATTATACCATTAAAAGGTACCTTCCATTAAAATTTGAGATTGCAATGTGCAGGCAACAATGTTTCCCGTAGCTTTTAGAGGGAGCCTGAGTAGTGGAAATACTCTGTTCGTTAGTCTTAAGCCATGGAAGCCGCTTGTCTTAAGGTAATCCATGAACGCACCACTGCTTTCGTAAGAAGAGTATGCTGCAGCGATAGAGGAACGAAACGCGGTCTTCGGGCCCGCAAAATTAAACTAGGTATTGCAGAAAGCTGAAACCTCGTCCGAATATGACGCTAGCGGATGGGACAAGATGCAAAAGTATGAGAGCATGACGTCACCTGGATCAAAAATGAAATGAAAATAGAAAATTTTCAATTCATTTTTCTTTGTGAGCCTATGTTCAACTAAGCATAATTTTGTCAAAACGAGGAATTCTATTCTGATCGATTGTGACACTCATTTCAGTAAAACAACCTCACCAGCAAGAAAGGAATACGAATCCTCCTTCTGAGCTGACAAGTTGACATTTGGAACATTTGGGAAATTTGAACGGAGACTAAGTGTTTGGCGATGCGCATATTATTTGTGCGACGTTGGTCTTATATTTTTGCAGGCGCTCCATAGTAAAGTATACAGGACGTTGTTATTCTTCCTGTGGAGTGACCAAGTATTTTTTAGGTCCTTCGAGGAGAAGTTTTGGTAATCGGCAGTGCACAATTATTTTAGATGTGCCTATGCATATGTAGAACGGTACTTCCAGTTTGGTAAGAAATTTCAGCATCTACAAAGTACGGGTGGCGTAGTTGCGATGAAAGCAACGTCAATATTTCCACTAAAATCCGCTAATCGTCCAGGTTGCCCTCTACCGAACACTCAGTCAAATACTATTTCCGGAGTTGCAATTCGTTACATATAGATGGCGCGCCCTGTCCAATGAGGGGTCATGTTCGTGGAGACCGGAGTCGAGTGTTCCAATACGGCTTGAAAGTGATGATTTCTGAGCTTATTTGGCACTAATTTATTTTGACCTAATGAGACATTAAAAATTAAGCCAGTGGTAGTTATAAGGAAATTGCACTTTATATACGATAATAATAATGACCACCTGGACGTAATTTAAATCAGAACACAATAAACAGCTGGAGCCCAAAACCTTCCTATCAAACACTGGACCGCTGAGAACACATTATAATATGATAAAATTAACTATGAACAAGTGTTATATATATATATATATATATATATATACATCAAAATATGCAAATGAGTTAACTTTTGCACCACTGCTTCAACTGTCCTACCAAAGTGTTTTTCTGTAAAATAAAACCAAAGAGGTAATTCAAAACGATGACGTCAAGGTCCTTGTCTTGCGTTTCACTCTACACAATTTTCTGCACCTACTTTATTGCAAAGCACTTGGCAGCGAGGAAAGGGGGAGGGGGGATAAAGAAAGGAGCAGGACGTGGCAAATCGTATGCGCTCACATCGGTGGTTCGAGTGCTTGACAACTTTCTTTGTTTTCATACAAGGCGCGACGCCAATGTTCTCTTTTTGCCCGAAATAAAGCTGAGTGTTTGCAGGTCAGATAACATAATGACTTTCCAGGTCATATTTTTTGTATGTCTCTAATAAGTATATGTAAAAGCCACCTTCTTGGGAGGAACATTTAGCTAGATGTGAACACCGCTTGTGTTTCAATGCAATCTTCCATTCGCACTGTTCGCAACTGCCGGGTGGCGTCCGCCGCAACTCCTTAGTAAATAAGTGTTTGGGGGGGGGGGGGGGGGGGTTAGGAGGCAACACAAGGAAACAAAGTTAAAACGAAACTTGGGACAGTACGACCTTCTGAAAAGTGAACGCACGCAAAAGAGCTGGTTAGGAAACATCATAATCTAACACCCTGAGGTTAGGAAGTTGGTCGGTTCTCGTAGTCTTGACGGAGATTATCTTTGCGGGTGCTTGGCGGCGGAGGCTCGTTGTCGGAAGCGTGTCTAGTTTGGTAGGGATTTAGCCTGTCGAGCCACGTCTGGTCAAAACTTCGCGACATCATGTTCCGTTTTCTTGGCCCTATCTCTTTTTAGTTTGGTCGAATAAACGCAGCTGTTCTTGAGTTTTTATGTTGTGTTGTCAGTTTTTTTTTATTCCTCCTAATCCCATGGTTTTGAGTTATGACTTTCTACGCTCTGCAATAGAGCAGCTGCGTTGTACACGCCTTGTCGGTTCTAGAGAATATCTATTTGGAAGCGACGTCATGCGGCAAACCCCTATAACGAGGACAAGATAGTTCAATTTGAGTGAAGGTTTGTTGCAGCTTTTCTCATTTGGTGATAATGTGCTACTCAATAGTTTTCTATTACGGGTTTCAAGTCAAGGTACTGCAAGGCGTTAAGGAGAGTTAAAAAAATAGGTTTTGTTTTTAAATATCGAGGTGCAATTCTGCTACTTTTAGAGAAATGCCATACGTTTCTGAAATAATATCAAACTACAAAAACATCTAAGCAAATATTCTTTACATATTCGTAAGCTGCATTTCAAAACGCACATTTTGATGTATTTTGTGACGTTTTACATAGAGTAGTTTGTTGGCAAATAATTTGTGAATGTGTCTAAAACTTGTTTCATTGAAGTTTGTTTTTTTTTGCATGAAATTATATAGTTATAATTCTTAATATTTGGTGTGCATGTCGTAAATTGTCTATGAAATAAATTAATAAAGTTTTAACCACGTGCCTTACTTTGGTGTGATATTGGCGGCTGTGCAAATTACCAGAGTGAACGCCTCGAGCTTTTTCAAATTTATATCTCTAGCAACAATTTAACTACGCGTTCAGATATAGCTGAATGTTCCTCCTAAAAACATGGATTTCACATATATTTCTTACAGAAATATATTAAAAAAACATGACCCGGAGAGTCATTGTACGATTTTACTTGGAAACACCCAGATGTGGAAAAGACGCTAGGCACATACCTTGCAAGTGACGTTCTTCTGCTTCTTTCACGTATAACGAAGCGTCGCCAACAATATAACATCGGGATCACCCATGTCCGCGTCTAGATATGTTCCTCCATTTAGAAGCGGCCGAAATGCATGGGACATTTCACAAGTAGCTCAAGTTTTAGGGCCAAAATATTGTTTGTGTATGGGAATTTAGAGCCTTAAAAAGACGGAAGTAGCCAAAAAAAAAAAAAAGAGCCACACTTACCTTTCTTTGGACAGAGTCTTTGTATCTTGGCCCTAATTTGCCGGGAAAGTGCCAACGTTAGGATTCCCTACGGACAGTTTGGCCGTCATCCGGCATGTTTCAGGACTATATCGTTAAAAGGGAAATTTCAGACACAATTGAGACTTCAATTCACAGACGTTTCGAAAAGAGTCCTTCTTTCTCTGCGTGTTGTACACACTGAGAAAGGACAGACTCTCTCCGAAAAGGTTATGTATTAAAGTCTTTGGACTAAATCGCCAAAGAAATGCCAGAGTTGGATTTAACGTTTGGTTGCTCCGCCTTCATGTGGCAAGTTTGGGTCTACATTGCCGAACAACTGCCAGATTCAGGCTTTACTCCCAGAACTTTGGTTTGTACGTCTCCGTATTTCGCTCAATTTTACAATTACAAAGAGCATCTCTTTTATTGTTAAGTTTTGCTTCTCCCCCCCCCCCCCCAAAAAAAAAAAGCTTTAAGAAAAATTTAAAAAAATGTACGAATGCAGTTTACTGCCCCAATACAAAATGAAACCGCCCGGTGCTAATTTTAAATAAATATTGTCAGGACGGATATTTTTTTCATTTTATTTCACTCCAGGTTGCAAACGCACTTTTCGCGCGTACGACGCGTTTTAGATATCGAGACACATATGCACCCGACAAGTTAGCTTTGGCAACAGATACTCTAAATTTAATTATTTTTATGCTTTCTTGTAATATTTGTGTTATAAACGTTCAATAACAACGAACGCCTTCTCATCCCTGGCTCGAAGGACTCTTAAATCGAACCGCCCGACACCAAATTCAGCTTGAAAAAGTACGATGAATGCATTGTTATAAAATACGCTATATACTAACGCGGCAGTCGCACTGTTCTTTAAATGTGGTACAACACTTTGCACAGGGTCACCGACAGTGTACAAAGCGCAGGGATTGGCTCATTATGTTCGCGCTCCTTGCTTCATGATTGGTCCATTGTGGTTCTTATCGACCAACGCTGCAATATCATTGGCTGAGGAGCAATAATGAGATTCTCGGGGCTCACCGCGCCCGCATTTCTATAGATGTCAGTGACCACTGAACATTCATATTAACGCCATAGCGTTAAGGAGATCGTGTCGCAGAAAAGCCGTCGGCGGCGTAGGTGGCGTGGGGACGGAAAAATCCCGATTGGTCGATAGGGTCATGACGTCAAAGCCACATGACCTTTCGCGGGAATTTCAAACAGCCCACAACGCTCACGTGAAACGTGAGGTCACGCGTAGAATGAAAGTGATTAAAAGACATAACACATAACGTGAATTAAAGGTCGCCGAATGTTTCAAATGATTTTACAGTATAGAGTAATGAATTTTTGCCTTAAGAGAAAAATCTGAAGAATTTTAGGCGGCATCCGAACCCACAACCCTTCAGTTGCGAGGCAGACACGCTACTGACTGGGCCATGTCCGTCACACTTCCTGCTCACTGGCAGGAAGAGCACGAGAAGGGTTTAGAGTACAGAATTATCAATAACTCTAATCCCATATTCCGTTTAAACCGAGCGGTGATAAAATGTAGCAACATGTTTGTTTTGTTTTTACAAGAATATTTTCTTTAATGATTACCACTAATGATGGCACGAAAGACTTGCAACTTCCTCATTGGTGATGAGTTGAAGATCGAGGGTGGATGTTGCATTTTCTTCCGTAAGCATACACTCCAACTATGAGTCAGACGGCAGTCAAAAAGATATCGGGTGACATTATCTTATTTTCAAGGTGAGGAAACAAGACAACCGAGTTTGTCGAAGCTGCAAAAGAAGGCTGGTACAGATTACTTCAAACGAACGCCGGACAGAACAGACAGGGTCTATATTTATCTGTTTTCTGCGATCGAAGGTTACAGAGCCTTTTCGCCCCCATGGCTATCGCTTTGCTTGTCCATAGTTCCCAGAGCTCGTATCTTGTGATCTTTATCTTCAGGAGCCTTCGCCAGAAAGAAGGGACTGCGACTCTCTGCAAAGAGGTGGAAGAGTTGCACCTTGTCAGGCGTCGACGATACTTATCCTGGAGAGTTTAGTGCGACCGTATATTTCTGTACATAATGTTCTCACAGTTCAACTGGACATTGGAGCTCAAAGAACCCTAACAAATGTTCCTTTTTCTTTGGTTCTGAACCTACTTAAACAACAAAAGAGAAGCAAATATTTTTCTGCAAAAAGTAAGAATCGCACAGAAAGGAAGTTAACGCAGTATCGGTCCCTCCCAAGAGACCTGTTTCGTAAATTTTATAACGCTCGGTTTAATTAGGTTTCTAGTTACTTTTGGCTAATTAACCTAAGTTGTAAATTGAAGGTGTGGCTTCAACAATAAAGTTACTTGGCATTATCAAAGTCCCTAAATCTATTCGTATTAAAATTATACAAAATAGATCCAATAATTTTCGCCGTTTCAAAAAAAAACAAAAAAAAACAGAAAGGAACATTTTAAATGGGTATACGTTTCTAGGTAGGTTTCGCTTTTCTTTCGGAAAGTATCTTTGCGCCAGCGGTCCTGCTCCCCCGTGGCCAAAGCGCGCAAGTAACGTGTGCCGCTACGCATTCTTCGCATGACAGATGGTAAACCCAAGAAATTGTTTATTGTGTCGCTATGGAAAACAAGCACAGCGTTTCATTTCGCAGGCTCGCGCCACATTTTCTCTTATGAAGGGAAGCGTAGAGATTGTTGCGCGCTTTGGCCACGGGTGGGCGCTGCAGGACCGCTGGTGCTATTTTCCGATGGGAAACCGAAACATAGGAACGCATAAAAAATTTAGCCTTTAACGGCATGCGCCATAAAATGTTGCACATGCCCTTCATTTTTTTTTGTAAGTTGCGCGCATTTTGCGATTTTCGATGAGGCCCTGGAAGTTTCTAACTGAGCCCATACCTTTCAATTTACCAATTACAAAGTTATTACTCAGAAGTGCTTCAGAACCTTATTATTGCGAACGGTGTACATTTTCCTAAATATGCGCTTGGACAGAAAACAATACGACATCAATGTTCGTTTTTTCTTCGCAGCGGTGCATACGTTTTGCACGAGCGACTCTGCCCGTGTTCCAAGAAACACCCTGAATACGTAGATAAGTATTCAAGAATAGAACAAGCTAGTATGCATACCCTCTTTTCCTTCCGTACTTCCGGTAGACGAAGAAACCCACAACCAGAATGATTATCAAGAGGGGATGAGAACAGCGGCGGCAATTGTGCCTCCAGACACGCCACCACCACCGGAAGCTGTTCAGAAACAAAATAGTAAACAAAAAAACCATCAGATGCTACATATTATGAATTCATATCTTCCACTTGAGTTTGCTCAACGAGTTCATATAACAGGAGCCATATACACCCGAATCTGTCACGTGGACGCGCAGGGGTGTTTGATCGTGTGCCTGAAGAACTGTTTACCTTTGTTTAAAAAACGAACAAGCACTCAAGCCCATCTAGGTTCTTTTTGAAATAAAACAAAACAAAGCATTACCCACTCGAAAATTAGTCATAATTATAAATTACGTGCTATATTTGAACTTGGTTTGCTGCATCTTTGCTTCGCAGGCCGTAGACGGCACCTCGAGCTGTGCCCTACAGCAGCTCTCCATGATGGCCGTTAGCATAATATATGGCGATGAATAAACTCATTACAATTAACACCGCCATAAAGAAGGCATAATGGTGCAGCCATACACAATCATGACGATGAATCTAGCTGTGCTTGTTATGAACACGTTCTGACAGCACTACAGAATTTTACTTCTGAATCCAGCCAAGCTGCAATCAGCTGGGTCTTTTCCAGTAGAGTCGCTCGATATTTTTCAAACTTGAGGAATCAAATCGAAACTGCGGTTGAAGGTTGCTTCAGCCAAAATGCTACGAAATAGGACAGGGATACTGCATTCTTAAAAGTGCGCACGCGCCTTCCCACAAAGCACTACGAGAGCCCAATGGCTGCGACATACACCAATGCGCGGTTCTGACATCACGCCACTGCGGTAACGCTGTTGTCGCCATGGCGCATGCGCAGAAGCTTCAACTCGGTTTCTGGTTTCTGCGCTGGCGCAATTCTCGCACTGTTTTATTTTTTGACCTAAACAGATTATTTGCCTTGTCGTTTTCCGAGCCTTCATTGTATATATATATCATGATCACTGACTCTTCGAGAGCTCTGGCCGAAAGTAGACACGTGGGCATTATTTTTTAAGAACGTGCACGTTCACCACATTAGAAGCGTGGGAGTCACACTGCTCATACCATAGCCTCCTCTATACTCCCAAAGCCTGGCAGTTCGACGACAGAACCGTAGACTGTTCGGTCGCAGATTTGGAGCGCGAGGATCTGGTAGCACAGAGTATCAAAGAGCCATTTCTCGGGGAACCTGGACGTCAGCACACAGCTTTGGCAGCGGCGAGAACCCGAAACACACTTTCGGGTCCTCGCGTCTGCCGCAACGTCTCGCGGCAGCCGCGAAACGCTGCGTTTCGCCGTCTCGCCGCAGCGGGGCGCCAGTCACGTGGCTCTCCTCTGATCCGTTGTCTGCCGCTCCACCTTTTCCATTTTGGCGGCCGCTTCTCGTGGCGATCTGCCAGGCTTTGTCAGTATAGAGGAGGCTGTGATCATACGAAAGGACTAGGGCCGGCTTGCTAGATAACAGCGTCTCAACTGGGAAGGAGGGGGGGGGGAGCACTGCCAAACAGCCAGCGCACGAGCTGAGCAGGGGCACAAACCATGTCCCCAGACGCTCGCGCGTCCCAGCCACTGCTTTCTTTCGCGCAGGCTCAGCTGAGACGCTGTTCTGGCAAAGCCGTCCCTGGTGTTCGCTGCAGACAGGATGACATAACATCTCCAGACACGTGTAAAGCATGTCCGAAGCCTTCATACATATATGTGCACTTCAAACACGTCGCTGCAGTTTTTGTATGACGAATGCGACAGTCACACAGGGAAGGAACATGTCGCAGTCTACCCCCTGTCTTTTGTAGGATGTATTCGAGGGCGTCACCGCGGCTTAGGAATACACCTCTCTTCTCACTTTGAACTCTCCACTCCCATTGAGATCTAATATACAGCAGTGTGTTGACATGTGTGCCTCCAAGAGGGGAGAACAAGCTTTAGCAACCTACAGATCAACTGAAACTTTTTTATCATTCTCAGGCATTTTAACATTTCAGATATTTCAATAATTAGTACATGGACCTATTTCTGGACGAAGACTATAATTAGTGTTTTTACGAGAACCACGTAAAGATATTTGATCGGCGTACTATTGCTTTATACTAGATAGTTTAGAAATTTACTGAGATCAATTTGCCGTCTGCAATTTGCTGTCTCGAACGGAAAAATACCACCATCTCTACATTGGCAAGTACTCGACGTTATTCCTTAATTCAATTATCGCTTTACGTATGCTGCAACAATTTACTAGACATATAATATAATGTAAAGTGCTCATAAAAAATGTAGTTCTAAATTCCTGCATCGGAATATGTTTTAGGCTGTATCGGTGACTTCTAGATCTAAAGGTGCTACCTCTAATTTACACTTTAGTAAATGTCACGGTTGCACACACGTAAGTATACGCTATGTCTACTATATGGGTACGAGCCTCGCATAATGTCCGATTATAAAAAGATCGACCCTGCCGCACATAAAACGACACGCTCTATTTAAGTCGTTGAAACAACAGCACGCTACTTTGGACGCAAATTACATTTCGAAATAAACCATTTTCCATCAATAAGAAGCTTTGAGCACAAACATCTCGTCTGTGCCACGGAGAAGCGTTTAAAATACTGTTACTTCTTAATTTAGCGCCTACCAGTTGGACGATCGTTGGAGGAAGTTAGCCAATCAGCAGGTGCGCTTGTTTTTTTTTCTGTGGGTGATTGGTTTAGCCGCGGTGACGGCAAACCCTCAAAGACAAACGAATAAGAAGTAAGGAGCAGACATAATGTGAAACATGGTAGAGTTCATTCTCGGCCAATGCCACCTATTCTTCGTTTCAGCTTAAGTCAAGACGGTACAGCCGACGCTACGAGCTAATGGGACCATTCAGGCAGCGTTAAGAAAGCGCAAGTCAATGGGTCCCGCTTTTCTGTTTGTGGTTGGTTCGGCGACGATGGAACACGCACACAGACCCGTGCCGAACACCATGATGGCGCTCTTTTGACGCAGTGTGATTGGTTTCATCAGCTAGTATAGCTTCGGCTGCGTCTGGACTTAAGGTGAAGGCAAAGCATAGAATACAAGGCCGGCACAATTGCCCCCTAAACGTCATCCCTATGGAATCCGGGGACGCGCCTGCCGCCTTGCGTTGTGTCAGGCCGAGCGTCAACGCGTTTGCCACTTGCGGCGAGTCGGTCGGTTATCCACTACCGATGACGGCGAATGGCACTTACCTTCTGACTGCGTCTGTGCGCTAAAGCTTGCGACAGGGCCCTTCTTTCCCCTTTCTCTGCCTTGTTGTAGGCGTACACCGAAATTTCGTACGAGGTGCCGGGTTCGAGTCCCGTAATATTGTGCGAAGTGTTCCTTGTGGTGGCCCAGACGAGCTCGGAGCCATTCTTCAGTGTCACGTTGTAGCCACTCAGAGGGCCGTTAGGATGCTGAGGCGCTTTCCAAGTCACGTCGACCCAGTGGGTGCCGAACGAATGGACTGTCAAGTTCTGAGGAGCCGACGGAGCTGCAGAAAAAAGAATGCACATACTATATTGCATATACTCTTAGTCACCTGATTGAAACAAAGAAAGGTAGGGTAGTAGTTATTGATTCCATCCCCTGACACTGAATATAGGGTATGGGCATCCAGGCATATAATTATATTGAAGAGCTCACTGAGATTATCCCATTGTTCAACTACCCAAGTTTTCATTTTAGAATAATCAGTAAGAAAAAAAGTTTTGATATTCTGAAAAGGCACGCAAGGAATTATCAGGCTTTTGGGGTAGGGATGGCAACACATTTGGGCAGAATAGAAATGTGCGGTGTACGCGAGAATTCTTTTATTTCTGGTATGCTTCTAATGCACTCAGATTTTTTTCAGGGAGTCTGCAGTGAGTACTTTTAGAAAGGTTTTAATGATATGAGCAGTGCCTATCAGAGTTGAGACATACCATACATTAAACAAAACGTTAGAAGACGGCAATGTCAATATGGATCAGCGGTTTGACTTCCTGGAAAACGTTGAACTGACAATGAAAATAAAACTAAGAATATCAAGAGTTTGATAAGGAAGCGTGCATAAGAGTCTGTTCTGAAAAGAAATTCAGCAAATGAAGAAAACTTACCGTCGACGTCCGTTCGGAAGGTGGCAGCCTTCGGAGTACCACATTTTGTAATGTTGGTGCAAGAAGCCAAGAGCACACTATATTGAGTCCATGCCTCGAGATCAGTCAGCGTCACGTTAGTACTGTTTGTAGATATATTTTTGCCACCGGGAATCAAGGTCACCTCGTAGCCAACGATTGTGTGGTTCTTGTCCTTGGGAGTCTCCCATGTCAGAAGCACGCTGTGGTCTTTGACATCTTCGACGTGGGGTCGCGGAGGTACGGGACCTGCGCATCAATGTGTGAACGTGTGCAAAGTGAGTGCAGCTTAAATTAAGAAAAGTCGAGCCTTTTAAGTGAAGGCTAAACACGCTATTCTCAATTTGTTTACGGAAAATTTGCTTCCAAAATCTGTAAATAAAAAAAAATTCCGAAGATAGAAGTCAACATTTGGTTTCCGCGTTCACATATAATTGTGGGAAAAAAAGGCTTTTTTTTTAAGTAAAGCTACAAATGCTGCTTTTTTGATTATTTATATTTTATTTGATGAGCGACTGATTTAACCGGGAACACAAAGTTAACATTTTTTCAGCCATGGGGAAAAACCGGTTCCAAAATATTGTGCAAAGACGTGAGCATTTACTAAAAGAGTGACGCGAACTTTGTTTACTTCTCTTCGGAGTTAGCCTAACTGAAATAATATCAAACTTTAACAACGTTGTTTTCTTTTCTTCTTCAAAATTAACTATTTTAACTTGCAATAGCCTGGCATTGTTCTATGCTCGGAGGCGTTCCTGCAACATTTCAATTTTAATTGCACACGATACAAATGAAGGGCAAAAATAAAGACGCCCTAAACACTTCACTCTTACTCGTATTCTTAATGCAATATTATTGTTTCGGAGGACCGCAGTGTTGTCTGCATTCAGATAAATGAAAAAATGACTGGGCTGAATAAAAAGTAACAACAGAACAACCATCAACACCACTGTTTCATGGTGTACCTTTTTTCTCTTTGACCCAAACTCCGGTCATGCACACTGCATACCAGTTTTCATCCGTTTTTACTGCTTCTTTCTATTTTTTGCATCGTAGCTTTTCTGACGAAGACTGCAGTCCATCTCATCGCAACTTGGCAGACGGCGAAGGCTACAGTCCAAGTAAGCTAATCAGCGCGTAGGGGGGGGGGGGGACACAGTCTATACTCAATCTCACTCGTTACAGGCAGTACTGTCGAAGCCACTGGCGGAAAGAGAGAGAGGACAGCGACTTTCGTACTAATTTTGAGCGAGCGGGACAAAGTGTCGTCTGGGACACCCATAAGAGGGCCCGGGTAAGAGGGGAGTTTCTTCTTCACCTCTTCCTCAACTGCTCGAATTACGCTCTCACCCCCGCAGCTTTGGTAAGGGATGTCACATGATTCGCCCTCCATCGCTCTGATTGGCTAGAGGTGGCCGAAGCATTCGCTCCTTTGCCAATTTACGGCGAAACTTACCATCCCCAGAACTGGAGAAGGCGACGCTGCTACTCGGTCCGTGCAGCGTGGTGTTGTCGTCCAAGTTGTAAGGCGTGACGGTGGCCTGGAAGTCGGTGAATTTGTACACCACGTTCAGCGTGACGCTCGTTGTATTGAGGTCGTTAACGAACGTCTGGTTACGTTCCGTGTCCACGAGTTTCACCGTGTAGCCGTCGATCGGGCCGTTGGGATTGGCTGGCTTCGTCCAGCTAAGAGTAACGTTGGTGTATCCATCCAATGCGGATTTCAAGTTTCTAACGGCCGATGGAGCTGCCAGAGAGATAAAAAAATAAAAGGCAAAATTCCGTCAACTTACATTTTGAGGGCTATGAAACAATGTTCCTAACCTTAAAGCTTGGATCACTCTGCGCATACACCGCACAAAAGACAATGTGTTATCTGCGGACAGAATGACAAGTGTGTCTGCAGACTTGCAACTGAAGCGCGTTCGAAGCAAGTGTGCTGCTTCGTGCGTTTCTATGCATCGAACATCTCTACCGACAATTATTTTAACCAATCTGACAGGGCCATCGTAAACTATCAGAAACACGCCTCCAACAGCGCCTGCAGGCTCCTCTCTATAATGTATTAGCATGTATCCGCGGCTTTACCATACTCGTACTTCGTTTTATGATACGTCAGAGCATAGTCGACGGCACAAACACGCGTGCTAAAAGCGCAGTCACTGGGCCTTCCCTCTACGTGGTGGGTTTAGCGATGATGGGACAGGTACAGAAGCATGCCGAACGCCATGGCGTTTTACTTTGACGTTGTTTGGTCGCTCCCGTCGGCCCGTATAGCATCGGCTGCGCACAGACTTGTGTTAAGTTGAAACGCAGTATGTAAGATACCGGCCGGGGACCCGAGAGTCGTCGATGATAGTAGGGGCCAAAGTTTATGGAACGTGCCGATTGGACTATTACGATGCTGACGCCGCGCTTATATGTCGCCGAAGCCCTATCGGCGCGCTCGGCCAGCCTCCTGTGCGCTCGGCGAGCCTTCGGCGCGCTCCGCGAGCATTCGGCTAGATCCTCGTGTTTAAAGCGCCGTTCACACTCTTGCGACCGAGAAAGACCGAGAGAGACCATTCCGGTTTTTAAGCCTTTTGCGACTTCTTAGGACCGGATGCACTGCAGCGGAGCTGGTCCTAAGAGATTGCAAGAGTCTTAAAAACTGGTCTGGTCTCTCTCGGTCTTACTCTGTCGCAAGAGTGTGAACGGGCCTTAACGAGTACATACTGGTCGAAGCTGAGGGAGAGGAGGAGACGAAAGTGCGCAGAGACGCCAGAATGCCGAGCTCTGGCTGGAATGATTAGCGGGTAAACGCAATGAAGCTAACTGCCTTTTGTCTCTACTCACTGTTCGAACGCATTGAACGCGAACGCAGAAAGCGGGCTTCGGCGTTCGAACGAGTTCGAAGAGTCAGTGGAAACGAAGGCAGCTGGCTTCGCGTCTACCCACTATAACCACTCCAACCAGAGCTCGGTGTCCGAAGTCCCCACCCGCTCTCGTCTCCTCTTCTCTTTCGGTTTCTACCCACATAACCCGTTTTACTTTAACTCTTAACTTCGGCCGCTGCCGACGCTACGGACAGATGAAGCCAATCAGTTTAACCAGTCAATCCGCTAAACCAATTACGCGGAGTAAATGCGCCGTGATCCTGCGTTTTTTTCTCTTCTCTCTGCGTGATTGGTATATTCGATTTTAGCGCGCAAATTCACACCTACCGGCGACTCTGGTCTGTTGTTCCAGCACTGCCTCCTTCCCGCAGTACTCTGCGCAGTTTCTGATGCTCACTTTGTACAGGGTCCACGGCTTCAGACTGGTCACGTTGTGCACCACCGTACCGTTTCGCTCCTCATGAACACTGTCCGTCCAAGAGTCGAAGACGTCGACCTGGTCCTGCGTTTCTATCTCGATGGTGTAATTGGGCGCCTTCGGGTCGGCGTCCCACTCAAACGTGAAGCTGGTGGCAGTTCGATTTACGAGCTTCACGTTCTTTGGGGCTTCTGCAAGTGAAAATGAAAACCGCCTTTCTTAGACACTCTGCGCCCAATATGCCGAAGGCTGCGTAGCATTTGACGGGATATTTAACGAGCAGCACTCGCTAGTGGTATGGTATGCAGTCTGGCACGTACCGACAACCATAAGCAGTAGCTGAAAAGCCGAGGTTACACTGCCTATGGATCATACAAAGGGCAGTCTGGAAACAGATTCGAACGCGAGTCGCCAATAAGTTCAATGAGAAACTTGGCGCGCGGCATTCGAACCACGGATATTGCAGCGACTCATGTCTACAGACTGTCTTCTGTAGGATGTATTAGCAGTGTTACTACGACTTAAGGAAGTAACAGTCACCGATCAATAAGCGTCGCCTCACCTATGCCACCAGTCTTGACGTCGAAGTCCGTTTCATTTCCCGTGTAGTTTTTGCCTCCCACCTGGACATAGGCAAAGACACTGCAGCCAAACCTTGTGAGCTGCTCGTGGAGATCGACGAGTTTGATCACGTATTCCTCCTCGTCCGCGAACGTGACACTGATTGTGCGGTTGGTGTCTGCGCTTTTGCAGCGCACGACGTAGCTGCTTATGCCCCATGGAGCCTCTGTTGGCCTGTCCCACGACGCGTTCAAGGTCGTCACGTTCAGCACGTTGAAGCGGACGTTCCGAACTTCGCTCGGAGCTGAAACATGAACGCAGGGGCAAAATTGGCCAGGATGGTCATAGCGAGTATGTGTAGTCTGCTGCAGGTCAGTACACCTTCTTCCGAAAAGGAGGTGTACTGACCTGCAAAAGTACACCTCCTGTCAGTACACGCTCCTTCCAGAAAGACGTCCACCTTCACCACTCTAACAAAGTGAACACTCTGGAGGGGAGACAAGTCCCTCCTCGCCTCGTCTCTAGAATTCCCTCTGCTAAAGATGAAAGGGTGGCGGGCTTTGCAGGCGCGTCTTGATTTCCCTGCCTGCAACAGACTTTAGATTACTACACGTATCAGTAATTGCACTGATGAGCCTCTTCCAGTCTTTTATTCATGCTCCTGAAATAGCCGTTTGAGTAAAATGTGTTTTTAGCGTGAAACGTTTATATATAAATGTCATATATATCTAAACTTCACAACTTAATTGAAGCCACGAAAAGCGTAACCGCAAGTTAGTAGAGTTAGCACCTCCATTAACTCTAGATAACACTACCTCTAATTAACTAACTCTAACTCACTCTAACTTGAACTCAACTCTAACAAACTTTAACTACCTATATCTTGAACTCTAACACCAACTCCTCACTATCTCAACTGAGCTCTTGGTTTAGCGCTAGTGGTTTAGCACCACTAACAATAACCCAAGAACGTTTCACGTAGCAACACAATTGCGGGGTAATTTGCAATAAATGTTTTTTAACAGTAATGGTAATAATGGCTGAATCCACCAGCGCGTTCAGATAGGTTTTCTCGCCAATACTTGAAACATAAAAATAAAACAAAAAACATTGTCTTTTTTATGTGCACACTAAACAAAACTATATCTGCTCACTTTAATAACACAACTGCAGCTGAGTTGCTACACGGTGGCGCTATCGGTGTCGGTTTTTCACCAAGAAAAAATCCTTAGAACTTGCCGACTTCATATCTTCGATTTTGTATTCCTGTCCACCTGGTGTCTGGTGTTTTGTACGTTACACACAAAAACACGTATAGAATACACATCTCGATAGTTCACCAGCTCCTTTCTAGCTGTTCATGGCAGAAGTGAGAGCCGAGTCAAAACACCAAGCATGAAATGATATCGGCGTGGATCAAACAGATCGCAGAAAGCTGACGGTATGGCGTGAAAGGGCCACACTTCCCCTTCAATTTTCATGTTTTATGCAGAGCGCAAGTTCCTCCGCTTCCTTTGCAGGGACAGTGGTGGCGTCAGACCGACGCCAAACTCTGACTGGCTCTGATCGAAGGATAGTGGGTAGACCTCAAAGCAAGCTGCCTTGAGGTCTACCCCCTATCCTTCCAGTCAGAGCCAGACAGAGCTCGGTGTTCTGACATCACCACAGCCCCTGCCAAAAAAAGCAGACGAACTTGCTCTCCACATAGTCACTGGCTGCTTAAGAAAGGGCTTGGTGACTCCCCAGCTTTTTTATCGTCTCTTCACAGCCAATTGGGTTCAGGCATTAGTTAATATCAACGGCGAAGAAGAGATCACGAAGCAAGAACCATGCATACGAGAAGCCATGCCCCATATTTCTTACACAGCGTTCTGAGGAAGTCAACCACACTTCTTGAAAATTACCAACTCTCGAGCAGCGGAATGTGGTACCACCGAAAAAGCGTCTGCCGATCACCGTTTTCTGCTTTGCCATCGCACGTACATATTAGATCCGCAGCAATGCACAGCTGTGAGGTGACCAGAGGGAAATCTGGTTTTGATATTAAGATACGACAAAGATGCACGCCAGTTAGGGGCAAATTTCAAGCATTATTAACTGTTGGGCTAGTTGGATGAACACCGTGAAAACGATCAGCGCAAAACACAAGGACGAGACGAAGATAAGAAGATTAAGGTAAAAACCGTTTTCACGAGATTTGAGGAACGCGGCAAAAACAAAATTACACCACCTTCCCGAGGGGAACCATGGGGTGATGCGGAGCATCGTGTTGGTTCCGAGGAAAGAGTCAGTTGCGTGCTGACGTCGAGAGATGGCGCCACCGACTGCCCTAGCGTTACCCCCTACCCGAGCCTTCGTCGCGGCTCGCGGCAGAAAAACTTAAAACGCTCGCCGCTCGCAGTTTATTTTTTTTCACACTTGAAGGAGAGGAGACTAGAGGAGGAGAGTTGCGCGTGCGCGCCCGGTGTGAGTAGAAGCAAACGAACGCGCAGTGCACGCAGCTGGTAGAGAGAAAGAGCGGAGAGAGTAACGCGCAGCTGTTGGAGAGAGGGAAAGAGGAGAGTTGCGCGTGCGTAGTGCGAGTGCGGACTACAAGACCGCGGGACATAGACCCGAGCAAGAGATGCTCCGCATCTAAAAAACTAACCTTTTATTAGAGGTCAAATATGCTCACACTGCCTTCCTTTACCACAAACTATTTAATTTGCCTCTTCTTATGCTTTCCACTGTCTCAGGTTATTTAGGGCCGAAGCTCCTTAGGGCTAGCCATGTCCGTAGGTCCGTCCGTATGTCCGGCATCGGTGCTCGTGCTCCTGCTCGTGAGCTGACGTGCTCACGAGCATGTAAGCGCATGCTCACATGCTCGTGTATTGCAAAAAAAGATAAAAAAAGATTAAAAAAAGATTAAAAAATGAAAAAATTACGAGCACGTGAGCTCACGTGTTTGTGTATATAAAAAAAAAAGATGAAAAAAGAAAAAAAAAAGATAAAAATGTTGAAACCAATTATGAAAAATCTGTTTGCGCAGTCGACAGGGTTTGAACCTGTGCGGGAAGACCCCAATGGATTTCTAATCCATCGCCTTAACCACTCGGCCATGACTGCTGGACGAGTAGGGGGCTCTGAGATGTGGCAGTAGTAACTCAAGAGCTGGGGATGTCATGGATGAAACGTTGCATGTAGCCGCTCAACCTCTACACAGGACAGGGCGCTGTGGTCAAATGCGTATATAATCGTGTTAAACTTTGCATGCATTGGCTCAGCGTTTATAGACGAGAGGGCGCTGCGGTCAAATGCTCAAATGCGTATATAACCACGTTCCATACCACACATTCTCTTTCTGACATGGATGAAAACGAACGAAAGGCTCTGCCTGCTGCGGCTCAGCGTCTACGCAGACAAGCACCACCAGAGTTTCGCCGCAATCAACATCATTCACCACGTGGAGATGCGGTCAATTTTTCGTGGGCTTTGGCCATTGCACATGTTGCAAAACGTAACCCATAAAAATTTTGCTCTAACTTTCTATTTTGTGTTTTTACTTCAGAGTCACCTCCTAGATTGTTTTCATTTCTGTTTCTAAAGCGTGGCATTTATAGGACCAGCCTTAGGAATTTTCTGTCCGTGGCGCGTGCCTCAAGCCTCAATGACTTCACGGCGTCACGGGGCGCTCTCCTGTGTCATCGGAAAGGCGCTCAAGATGCACGCGATTTCTAGGTATTCTGTCCCCTCACGTGTCACCCCAAGTCGCCTGACATCATAATGAAGCGTGACGTCACGCGACGCAACGTGACCTGCTCACGTGACGTGAAGTGGCACGATGACGTCACGTGGCCCCGTAACGTCACGTAACACCGCGAGACGTGAACTTTTAACGTCACACTATGACGCCACGTGACCTTACAGTGTCGGGTGGCATCGTGACGCCGTTATGCCCTCTTTTGAACCCTCGCAAAGTGCCCTTCTTGCGCTGACCGTGAAAGGGGGAGCTCGAAGAGACCCTATTTACCAAGTCGACTCTATGACGTGCCGCCACCACGGTGGCGCTGCTGTCGGCACTGCGCATGCGCAAAAGCTTCGCCTCGCGCAAATCTGGTTTCCGTGCACGCGCAATGCCCCCCCCCCCCCCCCGCGCTGTGCAACGCAAACGCGGGCTTTCTCGTAAACAGCGCGTTCGTGTGTAAACCCCATGCATTCAGAGCACGCCTTACGTAAATTGCAAAAAGAGCTAATTTTAACGCAACACCGTGTCTATGGGTCGTTTTCTTAGAGAAAATCGTCATGAAAGCATGTCCTAAACGAGCGTCAGGGACGAGCGACAACGCTGGGAGCGCTACACGACGCTACGGTTGTATATAAAGCTTAAAAACTGAAACTAATAAAAAAGTAACAAAATAAAAGACATGTCATTAAAAGTAAGAACAGACGCAAAAATAAATAGTATAGAGAGAAGAAAAAACAAAGAAAAAGGGTCAAGAGGGGGCTCGGACCTGGGTCGGTACGGCGGCGGACAAAATATGCGCTTGCTGGTGTTTGTCAACATGATTAGCTTGTGTATTTATTTTTTTTTACTTTCTGAGGTGTTTTCTTTTTTGTATTATAACTTGCCTGGGGACTCCGTTTCCACGGGGAACTCTGTAGACGTGCCGTTGATTATCGTCTCGTTGTACACGACGTAAGCCCACACCGAGCATGTGAACTCGCTCAGGGGCTCATTCAGGTTCAGGTGGGTAGTCACGCGATGGCTGCGGGCCTGCACCTTTTGTGTTATCACTTCGTGGCCGCCGCCTTTCTCGCAGCTCAAAAAGTAGCCGGCCACGTCGCGCGTTTGGTTCGCGGGTTCCTCCCACGATGCGTTCAGTCTTGTGACGTTGATGATCTCGTGCATCAGATTGACGACCTTGGAGGGCGCTGCAAAATAATGCTGGAGGTTAAAGGGGTTTACTTGGCAGAAGGTATCGTTTACTTTCTGCTAAAAGTTGTTGGAGGCTATTGGCGACGTGCGCGACCGAAAGCGTCGCTGTGGTCGGTCTTCCACGATTGGCCGAACGCTGACTATGACGTCAGAAAAGAATTTATCATCGACGGAAATATGAGGAATGAAAGAACCTTAATTTTGACGGTCTTGGCAGTGTTCCTTTGAGAGCGCAATGATTTCAAGCTTCCACCATGCTATTTACAAACACCATCGAACTTGTTGTTCGCAAGGTAATGACGTCACAAGGGGGAACCATAGGAGGGCGCCACCAAAACATCTCGCCGCTAATAAATTATAAGCTGGCAGAATGTTGGAGGCAATAAAGGTACGGTTTACTGGGCAGCAGACCCCGCATCCTCATATCAAGCTCCTGCCCACCGTGCTCCTACTTATCGTTTGCTCAGAACGGCGGTCTTCAGGGTGTGGAATGCACGTTGCGGAAGCACTATGGAAGCTTCGAGATTCGGTTCACTTCCGAGTTGTCCATAAATTTGAGCTGTACTTTCGTGAGTGGCGCTGGAGGCATTCAACGTCATAACTACATTGGCCTCCAAGCTGTATCGAAAAATCGTTGTATTCGTTTTAAAATTAGTTTTCGAGTGTTTACGAGTGGAATACTGGAGTTTCTAAGGTACTGACACAACGTAGTTTCAGCCTAAACACAAATATAAAAGCTAAAATTTCGTTTTCCTACACCCTTCAAGCATCGAATGGGGTGTGACAGTCCAGCGTTGGCGCCGACGCTACAGGGGAACGTATACAGTCCCAAGAGGATTGCAGTGTTCTGCAATATGAAAGACTTACTGAAAGTCCGTGGCCGAGACGGCGGCGGGCAGGGGCGGCGGGCAGGGGCGGCGTGCTCCGGTCGATTCAATTCTGCTTTGAGGGGAGGACGCTCATTCGGGCTCATCCGGGCCTGAACACGCTTTACCGGTTTTTTTTTTTTGTTTTAGTTTAAAAGATAAAATGGGCCGGAGAGCAGGGCGCATTCATTCGTTAGAAGGATGGCACGGATCTCACTCTTTAATAGAGTCAGAATAATCGTCTTGGCTTAGGCAGGTCTCTGGCATGATGCTGCCGAACTACTCTCCGCCGCGGAACCGAAACTAGAAACTGATCAGCACCCCATGAGCGTGAGCTATGGCTTGAGCTGAGCGCCGAATGAGTCCTACCCTCGGGTAGAATAAAATCTCCCGTAGCGCCTCCTCCTGCCACCATCTCGGCCGCCGCTAACAGTGGGTCTTTCATTATGCAGGGGACTGTAACTGCTGCGGGTAACCGTTTCTTGAACGTATACAAAGTATCCACTTTACGAGACAGAACCGAGACAGGACCACTTTACGAGACAGAAACGTAGACAGAAAGACGGAAGGGTAGCAACACCAAAGCAAATATATCACTAGGGAATACACCTAAAGGCAAGTTCACACCCTTGCAACTAAATCGCCGTTCACACGCTTGCAACCGAGTAGGACCGATACAGACAAGACCGGTCTTAAGCCTCTTGCGACGGCGTACGACCTGCTCCGAAGCAACGCATCCAGTCCTACACCGTCGCAAGAGGCTTATGAACTGGTCGTGTCGGAGCTGGTCGTAATCGGTCGCAAGTGTGTGGAAGGGTTTTTAAAGGCTGGTTCACGCGCTTATAACCACGTACGCCCGAAGAAGCCTCAAACCGCTTTTAAGCCTTTTGTGACTGCTTACGTCCGGTTGCGACACTTCGGAGGCCGGTCGTAAGCAGTCAGAAGAGGCTTAAAAACCCGTTTTAACCATTTCCGGTCGTAAGTAGCCGCAAGTGTGTGAACCAGCCTTTACAACTTGTTAATAAACACTTGCGACAGTTAACGACCGGAGAGGCTTATTAAATACCGGTGTGGGCCAGCCAGTTGCATGGTCCCGCCAGGTGCACAGTCAAACGCAATTGTGTGAACCTTCTTTTACTCCGCGAAACTCCAATGGCATATCGCGCCTACAGTTGTCGCGTTGTTAGAACAGCTGGACGCGCCTGCAGCCTCGGTGTTATCCCATTTCAATTGAAGGCTGCAGCGTAGGCAGCGCGATGCACATGCTTTTCGCGTACGTGACTGTCCCCACCGCTAGGAAAAGTTTTAGAGCTGTGGGCGCGCTGTGCAATGCAAACGAGGGCCGTAGATTGTACTCTCCGATAGTTTAATGCATTCCCTGATAGTTTGATGTATTCTCCGATAGTTTAATGGACTTTTTTTTTATAGTTTCAGAAAACGCAGATCGTGAGGAGTCCCGAAAATTTTATTTTCGCTCCGCGGCCAACGAGACTGCGGCATTAGCGTCGTCTGCTCGCTTTGGTTATTGGGAGATTGCGACGCGCGTTACTATCGACGCCAGGGTAAACGGCGTCCGCCGTTGACCCTGGCAAGTTTGTGGGTCTCGCCTTTTGCAGGAAATGTGCTACGCCTTGAGAACTCACATGGTAATATCCACCATGTAAGTGCACGTTGAGTGAACGTTTGAGCTTTTTATGCGCAGGCACCGAGTTTTCCGGCTTTGTTTTACAACGCTTAGGATCCCCTGCTTGGCCACCTATACGTTCAAAACAGTGTAAACTCAATTCCCACGTATTTAGAGTCGTCGCTGTAGAACGGGAAACTTAAGCTTCTCCAACCCTAGATCACACTCTTAAAGGGAAGCTGGGAGCTTCTTGAAAAAAATGAGTTAAAAGCGAATTCTAGTGTATTTTTATCCCGCGAACCCGAATACCCAAACCATTTGCCGCGCAAGTATTGTTAAACGCGAGAAAACGCGAAAAACACTCGCTGTACGTGACGTCATCGACGGATCTTTTGGCTGCCGAAGGCTAGGGAGGCGGGGCTTCAGCCCTATCTTAAAATTGCTCTTATGGCTCTCCAGCGCGTCGCATTGAAACATGATTGTGATATCTGTTATTCTAAAGGCCAAATGAACGCAATTCAAGTGTTTTTTCTCAAATGCCGAAGTGCCCCATCTTCCTTTAATGCATCATACAAAAAACAGCCTTCGGACACTGACTGAGACGTGTTTCTTCTTTTGTGACGGTCCTCGTACGGCGGCCATTTAAAAACACCGTCTGCAGTCATGTTTAGAGCATATATTTGTATGAAGTAGACAAGATTTCAACATGGTTGCGGGGTGTCCGCAAAGAATTCTTTCCTCACGACTGCTGCATCAACTTACGCTTAGGTCGGGTCCTGGTATTGTCGAACATCGACTCCCCGTGGTACGTCGTATTTCCCACGGTGAGGAACGTTGTGACGTTAACCGTGTATTCCTCATCCGCCAGCAAACTCTTAAACTCGACGGACTTGTCTTGAGGACCAACTGTGGCCTTGCGGCAGTCGTGCTTGGCCAGTGGGCAGGCGATGATCGCGATGGTGTCCACGGACGATGGGTCTTCCAACGTCCACTCTGCCACGATCACTCCAACGGCCGGACAGGTTAATGCCAGGTTGGTGACAGATGGAACTGAAAATACGTGCACAATAAAAAAAAAGTCGCGCAGAATATTTTCGCGAAGAAGCTCGACACATGCGGACTGTGTGAAGTCAATAGGTCACGAGAACCTATGACATCACGTTACGTCATAGTGTCAGGGGACGTCACATTTCCCGTGATGTCACAGAGTCGCATGTGACGCGCCAGGGAGGTGGCCGGCCCTAGAGCATCAAGCGCTCTGGGCAAAATCCGGCCGTGGCGTGGCCACCCTCCCCCCCCCGCCGTTTTTATACGCCCCTATCTAGTAGGTACAATGTCACATTGTTAGTAGGCATGTGATTAGTGTCCCAACACGAATGTTTGGAGAGACGAGAACCGCATACCCAAAACGAACGGCGATCGAACATATAGACACTTTACACAAGCGCCAGTCTACAGCCACCATTGCCGACCTTCTCTTGTCTTACCGAGATACCGAGCTGCTGAGATGGGCGTTGACAAGCTTTCACAAAGGTCAATGCTGAGGAGGACACAGTAAAATCTAAAATAGCAATGACCTGGTCTGCTATGGTAATGATAAAGCGAAGTAAACGAAATAAGAGGAACTCCAAACTGAAGGTCGGTTATGGCGGTCGGGCGTCGTGTTTAAATAAATCAAAAGCTAAAAAAATGCAAAAGGCAAAAGTCTCCCACCCCCAAGGCCGGCCCTGCCAGAGAGTCACACGCGAGGTCAGGATGTCACGAGACACAGTAGTCATAGAATCACGGACACCCTGAAGTCAGGGTATAGCGTGACGTCATGATGTCCCATGACATCCGCCCCTATGGGCCCTATGGGCTTCCATACATTTTATATGACTGCGTATAAACATTGGAGTTTGACGCTGGAATCTGAAGATGTACCTTAAAAGCATTTTTCATGGGAATTGACGTATAAACATATTATGCCTTAATAACCTATAGGAGGCGTATGGCAATCACTGCACCTCTTATCGCTGTTTATGATCTGCCTCGTACTTCTTAAGCGGGCACATGTCGCGTGACGAGGCAGATCGCTGACATGTTAGAGGTCTGCTTAGTGGCAGCCGACGCTTCACAAGGGGTTTGTGGTGCTTTGCACAGACTCCTCTACGTTCCTGGACAAGTGCGTCTAAAATTGCCAGACGAATCGAATCAACGTTGGAGGCGTTAGTTGAGGAACGCGATAACTCTGAATGTCCACCGTGCTTTACGAGGGGCGTTCATAAAGTTCGTATTATCGGCACAAAAAATAAAAAAACGGAACAAAACAGGCATCAACATGAGCGCGCGTCCCTCTAGTTTCCGCACAGTATAAACATCGCATGCTATAGTAGCTCGGAACGCCGCTAGGGAGTCGAAACAAAAATGGCACCGCCCGTTGGTGTCAAGCACATGCAGTGATTCGTTTTTTTTTTTTTTTCATTTGAAGGGAAGCAATTCCAAGGATATTCCTTTCAATCTGGGAGCGTTGTTCGGGGACAACGCCCCAGTTTATGACACTTTGGTTAAATGGCGCAGACGCCTCCAGTGTGGCCAAATAGGAGAAAGCATTTCAAGGGCTGCGACCAAGTGATTTCTGAAGCGGAGCGATTCCTGAACACTCAAAACGAGGAGTTCTATAATAATTGCCTCCGGCATGTGGTGCATCGCTGGAAAAAGTGGGTAACTTTTGGTGGCGAACATGTAGAGAAAGTCTCAACTCCTACTCGAGTTTGATTGCTGAATCTATATTCCTTCGTGAGAATAATACGAACTTTATGAACGCCTCTCGTAAAAAACGCACCATCGAGTTTGCCGTTCGGAACCAAGAATTTTGGTTCTGACATCTTGGGTAAAAGCCGCAGGGGAGCGCCACCGGAACATCTATCAAAAATGAATGAGAGCTCTCGCTTTTTTTTTTAACATTCTTGGTTTCCTTATTTTCTTTTTTTTTAGTTCTGCACACGCCTAATGAATCCTTTCCAAGAACCCATCAAGCAACATTGGCGGTCGCCATTTCCTAGACATGGCGCGTATGATTGGCTAAGAGTCGTCGCCGAATGCTGACGCAGCGTTCGTTCTCGATACGAGCTGAGACGAGTTCATGCCGAATGCCGACGCATGCCTTATACGCGTCCACTGCATACTCAATCTACGTGCAGAGACATGGGTATACTCGAATTATTAAAGCCGCCTCGCTGGGTCCAGGCGAAGCACCGGCCTATGGAGCCCCAGAATGGCTAGATTGTACATTTGCATGTACGTTTTAAAAGGAACCGGCGTTTGGCAACTCCCGGTTCCTTAAGAAATTCTGTTTCATTGTTGAGAAACAACGCAAAATTAGCTACAAGCCAATGAAAGCATGGTTCTGGAACCTCCAGACTCGTTTTCAGCACCACTTAAGCTTAGAGCGGCTTGCAGATCGTCTTAATTTGTGAACAGCTAAACGAAATTTTCCAAGGAACCGGACACTGCCAAACGCCGCGAGCCTATTGTCTCCACCAATCACATGCGATAACGTCACCTTCATGACCTTTTAAAACGTACATGTAAATGTTCCACCTAGCTATTCGCAACTTTCAGCGATGGTGGTACCGCGGTGTGAGAATCGAACTCCCTAGCTCCTGGATGATTGGCCTTACAATAAATGTGCCTGCCTATACCTTCCTGAGGTGAGAAAATAAAGTAAGTCTCTAAAAAGTCTCTTATATAGCAAAACTATAATTACTTACGCGTCGCAGACCCAGCTTCACGTTGCTGTTCTACGACGATCATCCAGATGACAGCCATTTTGATGGGCGCTAGTGCGCCCCCTATAGGTCGTGAAAGTTGCGAATACAGGTGGTGGTGGGTTCGAATCACGGCCGAGGTGCCCGCATTCTGACGGAGGCTTATTGCAGAGAAGGCGCCGTGCAGCCGAAATTTCGGTTGCACGTCAACAGATTCTCAGGGGTTCGAAATTAATCCCAAATCCAGCGTTTAGGCGTACCAGGTGCATTGCAATGGCTTGGCACGTGAAGCCCCGCAAAAGTGAATATTGAATTCAAGTAAGTGACGCAGCAGCTACACTCTATTTCACCTTATAATGTGCCGCAGGAAAGGCTACAAGCGCGAGCTCCTTGCTCTAGGGCACGTCTCGGTGGCACAAGCTATCGTGCATTAAGGGCAGCTGCCAACGCAATGAGCTCGCAATTCTAGCCTTCGTTGCTCTACAACATAAGGAGAAACGGAGTATACAATACTTCGATCATCTCTACGCTGATATTCCGGTGGAAGCTACTTGCCCGCCGGACAAATCAGCCGCGTCCCTTTCATCATCTGATCCGACTCCCTGCGCGTGGGTGTGGATGGGAGCGTGGTCGCGTAGGACTGGTTTAACGAGGACGCTGCTTCCACCACAGTTTCAGCTAAGAAATGAGATGAGTAGAAGGCCCGCACTTTTCTAAACGGCCCATTAGAACCCAGAAAATTAAGAACATACTATTACGGCCAAGTTATGTGGTGTAGGGTAAACACAGAGAAAAGTAGCCGAGACAGGGGTTACTTGGGCGACAACATTAAATGATGTAGACATCTCAAAAGATTATCTCATTGGCAATCGAGTCAGTTGAACATAAAAAACGAGAAATGAAACGATCCTTATAGGATCCAAAATTCACAACAACTTATTGGTTATCTAGAGGAGCATGGATCTGGTGTCGTCTCTGTCTTGTCAGTCGACATCCAGTATATGTATCACTCAATACCACACACAGGCCTTTTGCCAATTATTCGAGCAGCCATTGAAGAGCAAGGAATAACAACGTGGGTTTACGGTTGACACCTTCCTGGATCTACTCAGTGTACACCTTGCAGTGACAACGGTGGCCCATCAAGGGCCACACTTGATGCAAAAAAAAAAGCGGTGTGTGTATTGGGTCTTCTTTGCGATTTGTTCCTTGCAGCATCCGGCAGGAACATTCAAGAGAGCCTGAATGACGCGCGAATGAAAGCCATCTTTAGGTATGATGACTTTTTGGTGCTATGCGACACTGAGGTGGAAAGATCCGGGGAACGGATGTAAAAAGGGGTTTTGACCTGTTTCCAAAAAGTTGCCCAGAATTGGTTTTTACTCATGAACTACCACTGGATTACGTCAATCAAGTTCCTCGACCTCCTTTGGAGTTCAAAGCAAATCACGTCTGTTGGCGGTACGAACCCCGATCATCTAAGGGGTTTCTTCCCTACGAGTCAGGTGATTCGAAGATCATCAAAAGTGTTGCCACTACCACTCTTTTTCTACAATAAGCAAGTCCTGCCATCATCAAGTTGATACACGAGTTTTAAATAAACAGATCGCCCGACTACGCGACTCTGGTTATCCGAGTGCTCTCCTGTGAGGTGTATGTGAAAGCATCTCCAAGAAACTGGAGCGTAAATCAGCAAGCGGCGAGGAATCGGTGAATCAATCAACGTGATGCAAAATCGTAGTGGTATCCTACATTCACGGAGTGACCCACAGGCTAAAACAAATCTCGAGGCAGGTTAAGGTATTTAGGTTGTTTGTTCGGCAGCGGACAAAGCCTACTTCCTGTGCAGTAGGGTCAACAAAAGACATGATCAATGTGGAAGAAACATTTAGGTGATGGTTCTGGCCACTGTTCCCGAGGGGAGCGAGCGACCGATCGTGTGCGGAGCTAGCCCCGAACCAGGAGTAGTAGTTCCGCGCCGCAGCGGAGGGCGCTGCGGTTTGAGGAACCTCCTCGGCGGCCATGGTGTCGGCGGCGTATCGTGTTCGCCTTTTTCGCGGTGTGGTGGTGTGCGGCCAGTGGCTGGCCTCGTGTTTTGCTTTGGTGCTGTGTCGATCACAGGTGCCACCATCGTGCAGGAAGGTGAGCTTTAACCCGAAGAAGAAAGGAGAGAACACAGATTTACGGACTCTGGCGACTTGGTGGCGGCGTGGCGGCGGTAAGGTACAACAAGCGAGGGAATGCGGGACCACCGCTGGGAGAAACAATCGGAGCGGTCGGTTTGCGAGAGGGTCCCCATACTTGGGCGCCCATCTATCCCCGTGCGAGTGATGCGCACTCGGTGCGCCGAACATAATGTGGGCGCCACGTCGGACAGAGAGTCATCCCTTAAATGTGTTTCTTCCACCGCGGACGTGATCAACACAGGATATGTGACACAGCCCATAGAACACACTATGCTACATGCGAAACGGGGTCGTGCATCATATTACCCTCTCTTGCGGGAAGAGCTACAGCGGCCAAACGGGTTCATGTATAAACGATAGAGCAAGGAGCACGCAGCGTCGGTCAAGGGTACATCAGCGGGACATCTGTCAGCTCATGGCCGGACCTGTGGATGCGATACATAGCTCACCAACATAACCGTTCTTCGTAAGAACAAGAACTCCTTCGCACGTGAAGTGCTGGAGGTCCTGGTCACTGAAGAAACAGGAGAAAATTGCGGGAGCACCTCGTCGTTTACGGTTCATGAAAAAGAACGACAATATTTGCGGTTTGCCACGCCCCGTAGAGCTAAAAGCCTAAGTTTTTTTTTAAATCATATTTAATGTGCCATAGGAGGAAGAATAAAATGCCTAGGCTGGGAAGAGGATGAAGTAAATGTCAGTCGTTAGTCAGTGGTGTGCTGGTCCAGTCCTTTTCTGTGTTCTCGTTTCTTCGTGTTCAGCTAACCCGATCGCCAACAGTAGAGAGTTTTAGTAGATCGTTCCGATGACTCCGATAGCCATACCCGATACCCTGCCTCCGCCTTTGCGCTTACATATATAGTATCGTTATCGGGGGTATCGGGGGTATCGGAGGTATCGGAACGATCTACTAAAACTCTCTAGTATGTACGAAGTAGCTCAACTAGAACCCGTAGCTGACATTACCTTACCGTAATATTCAGTTGTGGCGCGTGCCTTCGCAGGGACACCATAGGAGGTGAAGTCTCGTTTCTGGATCACAGACTGCACTTTCACTTCGTACTCCGTGCCAGGCTTGAGGTTTTCAACGATGTAGCTGGATTTATCTTTCGCGGTAGCATCGACGCATGGATGACCGGGCACGACCGGGCATGTCACGATTTCGAACCTCGACACGGGTACCTCTGGCATATTCCAACGGACCTCTATTGATGAATTTCCCAGGACTTCCAGTTTGAGGCCCGTGACGTCAGGTGCTGTAAGGAGATGAAAAGTACCGGGTGTTTGTCAGAAAAAGAACAGTGTACTTCGGCCCGAGTAAATGAACTGCGCGTCGCAAAACGCTGAAACTCTGTGAGAGCGTGAGGATTTTTAAATTGTTGGGTTCCACCCAGACAATTATTTTAGTTGAACTATATTCAGCTTTGCAGCGAAACGGCGTGCCTCGGCTTTGTAGCATCGGCTTCATTGCCACAGAAAGTTGTCCCCGAGTGTAGTTGTAAAATTGCCGTTTGACCCGTGACATCGTTATCTTTGATTTTCTTTCCTGACTGCTTTTGGGCCCATACCTGATGTGATAGCATGCTTTAACATACCGCCTTGCGACCAACGTACATGCAATTTTTTTGATAAAACAAGACAGCATGGCTTGCTGTCTTTCTCATCGCTCAATTCACTCGGGAATTAATAAAGCTTGACATATCTCGAAAAAAAATATTCTTCGCACAAGAATTTGTTTTTTGGCGATTTTTGTAGCATTATTATAAGCAAATACTTGTTTTAGTGCTATTTAAGACGATAGAATCCTCGATTCGAATAAAACCAAAGTAGCGTTAAATATGTGAACACCTAACTATAGCGCTGAACTACTTGCAGTGGTCCTGATTGTACGGCATGAGGCTATTATTTATGGTGCATGTAGCGCTGGAAACATGGGAACTGGAGGTCGCAGTCGTGGGATGCTTGCGGGCCACGTCCCAGAGAGTCGCGAGCCACATGCGACCCGCAGGCGAGTGTTGCTCGAAGGCTGCAGGTGCCCATAACACCGTTTTCTTATGTTTTTTTACGTTATCTTTAAGTCACTGAAACATTCGTGTCTAGAATGTCGCGTGCCAGGCAATCTCCTTGAACTCGAAGCCAAGCTTATGAAGTAGATCTGTTACGGTGACTTGTACGCAAGCTTTTGTAACAAGATTAATATTATCAGAAAATGTATTAGCCTGGCAGCAAAAACCAAATTTCGAATTGGCGAGCTATATTTAAGCAAAACTAAAGACTTAATATTATAATTTATCGGGTAATATTGAGTTACACCTATTCTTTGCTAGCGCGTAGAAAACAGCACTGATTGAAGGGGCCCTGCAATCATATTTAAGCGTCTACCTTTTTTGCGGTTTTTACGTCTCTTGGGGTTCGGGCAAGCCAGCGGGCACGGAGAGAGTAACTAAATATCAGTGCGTCATATTTTAACTGGACGACGCGGAAACCTCCTCCACCTACGAGGGCGACTCGCGCTGCCGAAAGCGCGCGATATGTGGCGTCTTTGGTCCTGAGCTTACTACTGGTCAGAACCGCTAAAATCTTTTTTTTAGTCGAGATACAAAATATAAGTGTCGCGAACCGTTTCAATTATGTATGAAAGTAGTTTTTGTTCAGTATTTTAGATCAGAAAAGAAACAAACGCAGTTTATAAAGTACGGAAACAAGAAATGACCCGTCGTCATACCCGCCACCAAGCGGCGGAAAATAATGGCGCATACTAGAAAGGGCTAGTGGGATGAAGCACCGACGAACGGCGAGCGTAGAAAGGTCCCGGATGTACGCGGCGGCGCTGCGGTCGTATACCGGCTCGAGGATCCGACCGGTTCCGAGCGTTCCGAAGGCTTTCCGGCGCGGGCTTGGCTGGCGATTTTGCCATTTGGCGCAATGGCAGCGCGAAGTGGCTCCCGTTCTGATCTGATATTTACCCCGTGTTTGCTGTCGTTGGTGGCCAATGAAGTGTTATGCCGAATTAGTCTTTAATCGCGCAGCAAATGCAATGCGAGCCGCCCTGGCCGCCCGCTTCATACAGCCTATCCAACACGTTAGATTGCCTTCATACACACGCGCGCTTTTGCTTGAGTGATGACATCTCAGCCATTTTCACGCCCAATCGTTCACGCCCAACCGAGTGTGCGAGAGCGTCACGCGCTGGCACATTCAGTGCAACAATGGATGTCTTCACCCTGAGACAGACAGACATGTAGGCACCCTACAACACGTGCTTTAGTGGCGCCCTCTCGAGCCGTCGACACGGAGTGCCGCAGCCGTGAGCGCTCGATGAGATCACTACCCCTCCTCTAGTTCACGGCCACTCAAGCCAGGACCTACGACGTCATGAAGGAGGTTATTTTTTGCTTGTTTGTGTAATTCTAATTTGCCTATAACTTTTGAAATAAAGCGAAATTTGAGAAAAGAAAAGTTTCATTAAGTTACTACGTTCAGTGCGCTCAGGTTCGGTGCAAATTAAAAAACCAGTCAAAAAGTTGTTGCAGGGCCCCTTTAAGGCCGGTTCTCACATGCAGCGAAGCGCAGACGTAGCGCTGCTCACGTGTCGTCAGCTACTTATCGTCTGCCATGAGAGCCAGTTTTGATGGTGCGATACAAAGCTGGTGAACGGTCCCGTCAGCACGCGCTTAGCGCGAGGTCAGCGCTATGCTTGTAGCGCTCCGCTGCATGTGTGAACAAGCCTGCGAAGCGCGCATCTAAGAAAGCGCGTGCAGAGAAGACTTGAGATTAAGCCACGCGCTACTGCTAGTAGTTCTGACAGCGACGTTTCCCATGTAGGAAAATTCAATACAGACGAAGGCTGAAAGAAAACGGGAGGAAATCGAAAATGGTTAGGAGTGAGCTTGTTGGTACATACTTGTAAACAGATTAGCTTGAACTATCTAACTAAACTTGTACACGAAGAAAGAAAGGACAGGAGAGGGCAGACAGCCGACTAGCAATGATGTTTTAGTAAAAACTTCGTCCTTGCGCGCTTTCTTCTTCATTCAGATGCTGCATATGTGGTCGCATTTTTGCGCCGCCAGACTGGCGAACCCGATACGTGCTGAACCTACAGTTTTTTTCACCACGGGCGGGGTTGTGTCTTTCCCACGGCAAGGTATTGCCCGCAAGTCTTCCCCCTAAACCATGGGTCGTTGCATCCAAACACGCAAACCTACACAGCCAGCATAACTCCCAAGTGCGCTTGTCAACGGGCAGGCCGTTTCGTAAACTAGACGAAGTGCTGTGGACGCGGGTCTTGGGCGCAGGCCATGACGGCGGAGACCGTGTACCATATGTTCCAGTGGTTGTGGGGGGCTGACTGTGGGGATCCCGAGCGCGCCAGAAGTTTACGCACAGACGTAGACGCAGCTACGGGTGAACCTCCCTCGGGTGGTCCTCGTAATCTTTGAGTCCGGTGTGATCTTTCGCTGCGCTTGTGCTCGCGAGACCCATGTGTGTTGTGTCTGGCAAGTTCTCCGTTTATCTATTGGTTTTAACGCACCTAATTCTCACACCCCGAGGGTCGGTTTTTTCCGTGAGGCACGTCCTGGCGATTCTCGCTGGAATCATCGGAGTCAGTTTATTTTCTCCGACCATAAACGGGCTCGTGGCTCAATGTTTGGGCTCTAGCCGTGGGACCTGTCCTTGGGAACTGGCCTTTTGCCCTCTTGGCGAGGGTGGTGTTGTCCGTCCCACTGGTGTGCGTCGGGGCCTGTACCCAACGGGATTCTAACTACGCCCTGATTGGATGGGACAGATTTCGGCGCACGTCATTACCCCCGACCGGACGGAAAATCGACGAGTTTGAACGGGCCCGACAGGTCCAGCAGTTCTCTCTCGCGGTTTGCCGCGCTACTTCTGTCGTGCGCGACAGCCCGTGCTCTGCGGCTTAGCCGCCGTTCTCGACTTGCGCGGGAGGGCACTTGACGCCGAGGTGTCCGTTTGTGTAACTGCTTAACTACGTAAGCCCTGCGCGGCAGTTAATTTTTAATATTTGAACTGTCTTCTTGTAATTGACTTACGCAGCAGTAAAGTTTAGTTTTGTTTGTTGTATCCATTACAACTGCGCCTCCAAGACCGTTTACTCGCCGCTGTCAGCCACAACAAGAAGTCGTCGACTCCAACCAGCATGCGGACCACATCTTCCACGACCACCCCCGTTACCCGACGATAGACACACTCCAAGGTGTACATCGAGGTCCGGGACAAAAACAACCTAACATCTCTACTGATACCATATTGCATCCCGAAAAAAATGATTGCAGAAATATATATATTACACTAATAAAGATTACCGCTGGTGTTAACACATATAAAACAATTATAACGATTAAATTGCTCAGAAATAAACCTAACATGACCCGCCGCATCTTATGTTGCTGTTTTAGAGCTGGAACATTCTGTAGATATTGCCTTTTTTTTGTGCGCGTGTGTGTGCGCGCGCGAACAAGAATAGCGAGCGCTTCGAGCATCTCGCGTGCATAAGTATGCTTTTACTAGTGCCACTAAATAAGCCGCGCTTCAGAGTAAGCTACGCTTCAGAATAAGCTACGCTTCAGAGCCCTGTTCTGCAAGGGACATACTGAGTTCTGTGGGAAGTGTTGCATGTTTTTTACTTGTTTGTTCTTCTGTCAACATTTCTACACATGGAGTAGGCGCTTTGTTGGGTGCGAAGCATACTACTTGAACGTCATTTCTTGTGGCAGTCACTTTAAACGTGTGCGTAACCTCGCGAAATGTAGGGTAGCAAAGCGATCTTTGTTTTACATTTCAAGTTTCTGCTGATGTTTTCATGAACGGGTACCAAGAGACTTGTTGGATATCCCGATTCTTGTAGTCGTCACATCTGTTTTCCAAAGCTTTGTCCAAGTTGATGCCCACACTATTTGTGCAAGGCAGAGACCATAGCCGCGCTGACGACATTTCTCTCAATGGCGCAATGACACTTCTCTCAATGGCGTAATGACTCTCGTCTAAATTGCGTAAGTAGTGGCATTACACTAAAATATCGTTGGTAGGGTCAGCTGTCTGTCTTCCTCTGTCCTTTTTTTCTCTGAACTAGCTCGGTTCCACAGTTCCAGCTGATATTTTGTTTACAAGGATATCAGAATAGGTTTTTCTTCGGTGTGTTAATCCCTTCTGGTTCGATCAATGAGCTGTGCATCGTGTTCCACAACATGTATAGCCTAATGGGTCTTTACGAAACAGAACACGTGACTACTAGTCACCAGCTTGAAAAACGCGGGGCGTGGCTTATTATGTTAATTTATGCCCCTGGCTTCGTGATTGGTTCTTCGGCGTCCTTATCGGCCCATGCCGCACTCTGGCTGCTGAGCGGTAATGAGATGCTCAGTACTGGCCACGTCCAGTGTTTCTTGAGTTGTCGGTCATTATAGCACGAACATCAGAACGCTGAAAGGTTCCCAAATATCAAAGGCCCAATAAGAAAAGATTGCGACGTCCCTGTCTTTTTAAAGGCCGACCTACAACCTCGGATTCCTGCAGGGAAGATAATCCTCGTAGCGCTCCCCTCTCCCAAGCTGCGAGAGGAGCGAGGTCGGGGCAAGGTAAACATTGCAGAGAATATAGGAAAGGTGGAGGCGAGCAAAAGTAGAAAACGTGAAGTGTACGTCGGTTGTTAAAGACCGACAACGTACGTGTCGCATAAGCATCACACTTCGCGTCCGCTTTCCGTGAAAGATGCGCCACCGCTATGATTGTGACAACGCCTTCTTTATCAATTAGTAGTGCGTATATTAGTAGGTCTTTTTTTCTTTTTATGCACCACGACGTTGTGCATTATGATCCCATAGCTCAGTGTTTAAGGAGCAGTATATTTTTAGTAATCAGGTGGCTCTTTCAAAACGAGAAGAACGGTGTGAGAATAATACCTACCGTTGGCGTAAGTGGTAGCATTTGCCACGACGGGTCTGCTCTCGCCAGTGGAATCCGACGCGGAGACCCTGATTTCATATTTTGTTGCAGGCGCCAAGGACTTAAAAGTGTACGCCTGCTCATCTCCTGATATGGATATTCGAGGGCAATGCGTCTCATTCTCCGAGCAACAGCTCAGCAGGAAATAAAAGGGAGGCGGGAAGTCGTACCACCACGTGGCTTTGATCGACGTGTTGGATAGCGTCTCGACCTTGAGATCGGCCGGAGGCGTCACTGAAATGAATATGTATGTATATTTAATCACCAACACCTCTATTAAACGGCAAGCTCAGGCAAGCAATATAGTAGAATAGCGACCATAAGGATATGCAGTTAGGGTGGGAAACGTTCCACTGGCGTATTTAACGTAGGGTGGCCAGAAAGTTTCTTACTCTGTATAACGAACCGGAAAGATCGTCGTCTGCACATGGCGGAAATTTAATTTTTTATTTACTTTATTTTGAGTGCCGCAAGAATAGCCCTAGGCCATTTTAAGGGTGCACAAAAAATTATCACATTCAATCCCCAAAACCATGGTTTATATATCAGAGCAAAAGAAAAACATCAATGCACTCTCAAAATGTTCCTTCTGGTCCAAAAATGTAGATAAAGATTTCCTGAGCCAGATTCAAATTTGTTGAAAACCAGTTGCAAACCAGTCATGAAATCAGTTTGGTACAAAGGAAAGGGATACAATAAGGAGTGAGCATGGCTTACCCCAAGAGAAACTCGGAAATATGCACAGTTCATTAGCGCCGGTGAGTCTAGACAACCATTTACAACCGTGTACAAGAACATAAAAACCCGAATCATTCGTCTACCACACGAAGAATGTAAGCGAATGAGATTGAAAGTTTTGTTATAGTCATAAAATACAGTGGGTTGTAAATAACGATCATAAACCATACTTCAAATTTTTCTTTGGATACGCTCAATTCTACACAATCTAGTCACTCCAATAGAGTTCCACACGAGTGAGGCAAACTCGAGGTGGCTTCGCACAAGGAAACCTTTCACCCAGTGGAAATTTAGATGATGGATTTTCGCTCGTTAAAGTTCAAGGCGTAGTTTTTTTGTTTTTTCTTCTTCCTTGTTTTTGTAAGAAATGAGACTAACAACGTTTCCAAAGTCAACGCCGGCCGTGTTCGCAGGCGACCGAGTTAGCGATGTCTGCAATTTGTGGCGCCATCTCCCGATAGGTGCCTCAAGCTGGCTGCACCGATATGCAATCGGTGTCACGTAAAGTAAATTTCCCGATAAATATGGCTGGGATTTATGTCATTGACTTATGTCACGTGACTTATGTTCTTATGGCACGTAACTTAAAAAGCCTCTGAAAAGAAATTTTTTTAAACAATCTGGTTGGGACACGCGTGTCAAAAAATAAATTTTACGCGAAAAAAAATTTTTTAGAGCACTCAGCTTAAGAAAGAGGAACTCAGCTTAAGGGTTAACGGAGTGCATGTCAGTCGCAGTGTTGGAGGTAACACGTTACTAGTAACGACATTACTGGTAACGGCGTTACATTTTTCGCTAACGCAGTAACGTGCTCGTTAGTATTCTGAATGATTAACGAGTAAAGTATTTTCGTTACTTTTTTACGGTATCGGCTATCAAATTACGTTACTCGTTACTCGTTACTTTTGACCAAAACTGGTGAAATACATTAGGTATTTGGGAAAAGGTCACGACGGCTGATCTAACGTTTAGAATAGCAATCTTGTGCATAAAACTGGAGACGTTAGGGGAACTAAATTTAGGTTACTAAGCTCAATGGAGGATCTAGCTTCTCTGCTCGAGAGGCAACTACTTGCGCTCGAGCACGCAATGCCCAGGCAATGCCGTATCTTGCTGCTAAGACTTCTGAACGTTCGATTTCCTTAAACGGTGGGTTTTCCACTTATCAGTCTGTCTATTCACCCATCCATCTCAAAATCCTGCACAAGCTTATCGCTGCACGGAACCAGCATTCGTCACAGTAAACTTTAAAAAAAAAGCCTTTTTGACCAAAAGAGACATCCGTTAAAAGGGCTTCTCGAAGGCGAAAAAAACCTTCGGCTACCATCTAATTCTGTTCGTCCTCCTTTTTTTTTTTTTTTTTTCACAGTGTCATTACCCACAAGGCTTGAAAGAACGACTGCGTTACAGCCCCCTCCCCTACTTTCCCTCCTCTTCCCCCTCTGTAAAAGCTGTATCTGCTGTTCTGATGGTACGCCGTGTTTTTGTTGAGGCGAGACTACGCGCGTGCACGGCGATAGCTAAGTTGGAAGCATTCAATAAACTTTAGTTGCGAGTTAGCGCTTGTCCTGTGCGCTTCTTCGTCTTTTTGTCCCGTCTTTTTTGCGCTATTTTTGACATGAATGTCCATTCCCCCTCTGCTTTGCGCGGCAGAGGTGGACAGCGGGTTGGGGGGGGGGGGGGGAGGGAGAGAGAGAGACATCCGTTTAAAATAGTAAGGGCGCCGCCATCTTGAATTGTCGTCACTTCCAGTCGGGGCGAAAACATTGTTTTGACGTTGCCACGCCAGTAGAAGACACTTAGGATATAAGCGTAACCGTCACACATTATCGTTTTGCCTCCCTCTTATTTTTTTACTAGTTACAGGTTAAAACGTTTTAGTATTTTTTCGTCGCCCATACCGGATACGTCCTTCTCAAGCTTGAGCAGCGGCAAGACAAAACCTTCTCTCAGCTCCGAGAAGCGCGCAGGGCAGCGCAAACTAGCGCATCCGTGTTACGGTGATCACGTGGACATCGTTGAGCCAACACCGGGAGGACAAACTCATGACGTCATCGTTCAATTTCGCTCTGAGAAGTAAAAACAAACAAAACGTGAGAATGACGTAGACATGCCTCTGACGTAGTGACTCAATGTTGGCTGCTCCAACTCCGCGGCATTGACTGCGCTGATGATTGCGCCTCGTGGCGCACGCTATAGAGTTGGCAGATTTCGGCGACTTGGCTCATTTGAAAGTTTGCTGGCCAGTTTATTAAATACATAGACGGAATTAGATCGTAATATCTCACATGTGGTCTTCCTATATGATACTGAAGAGGACTGCATAGTTTTCTAAATATAAAAATTGAAGCACGGAATTAGATAATTTATAGTTTCAATGCCTACTCTGCATGCCGAAAATTAAGCTGCTTCGCGCATCAAAGACGTCTAGTTCTAACTTGAAAAAGCACATCAAGGTGACACGTTTCTCGATTATAATTAGTTTTCTCTTCAGCTCGCTTTTGATAATGTTGACAGATCGCGGGTATTTTTTAGAACTTGCTGAGGTTTCACTGCCCTCGTTGCTTTATGCCACTGCTAGCGCTCCCAGAACTTCTTAATAAGTTCATTAAAGCATTCCGCAAACATGTCGACCATGGTTATACTCTAATATATTAAGCAGCTGGGCTAATATTGAATAGTTTTCTCTTTCACGAGAGCGAAGGCATGTTTGTAAGCGAACACATCTCTGCCAGACATATGTACTCGAACACAAAAGTAACGTAAAAGTAACGTTCGTTATTTTTGAAAAGTAACGGTAACGGTATATCGTTACGTTTGTAAAAAAGTAACATTGCTCAATAACATGTTCATTTTTACCAAACTGACGGGTAACGCTATTTCGTTACTTTTTTCGGTAACGGGCACAACACTGGTCAGTCGTCTGCGAACACGTTCGCCATTGGCTTGGGCAAGTTTGTCGGTCTCATGTTTTTTACAGCGAGCGAACTACGCGTTGAAATTTCACAATGCAGCCACCACCACCTAAACACGCACTCGTTGAAAGATTGGGCTGGCTTTCCATGCGCAGATGCCAATTTTTCCAGTTTCTCTTCATCGCGTAGGGACCAATGCAGCCCGCCCCCCCAGCCCCCCCCCCCCAGCCCCCACCCCCCACACACGCCACACACACACACGCACACACCCACACACACCTACATACACCCACACCTACACACACATATATATATATATATATATATATATATTTGAAAAACGTCCAAAGTAAAACAATCTTCACAAAATCAATACAATTTCGATTTTTTATATCTTATCTTTTTCTCTTTTGTTTAGATCTAAGTCCCATTTTGCACGTTTTTCCGCTTCTTGGTACGATGTTAAGACTATAGCTTTCTTGACGCCGTCGAACTTGCCGTCTCTGCGCCTCTCATATCATCACTCACGCCGAGGGCGCCGAATTGTTCTTGTCAGGCTCACTCTTAGAGGTCGTCGACGTGTTCACAAGTCAAGTAGTGCGCCAGGTCTCAAGGCTGGACAGTGTTTATCGCGTTTGGGTTTGTCTCGGAAGTGCCTCCTATTATCGCCCTAGTTAGGACCCTCGACCGCACATCTGTAAATTCTTGCCCAGTGTGCTGTGAGTCCCGGTACCCTTGATAAAAAGCAGTACAAATATGGTATTCTATGTATTGTAAGCTTATAAAAGTACACTAAAAGTCTATTTGATTATACTTTCAATATCTCTACTATACTTCTAATATAATTTTACTGCAGTTGATATTCTGGCGGTTCGGTCGGTGTGGCTCCCCAATCTGGAAACTATAGTTAGGCGTGCACACCGAAGGTATATGTCTAACACCCAAGTTACACGGGCACACCTTAACTGCAGTTACGTTTAACCACAGTTTCCACAGGATACTTTTGGACAACTTTCTAAAGCTATGCAATCAAAGCCATCGGCGGACGTGCACTTGCGCATCTTGGGTACCCATCAAAGCTGTACACGCTCACTCTTCACTCCTTCTGAATTAGCTGTCCGAAGGTATAGTACGGTAACGGTGGTTAAGCGTAACTGAAGTTAAAGGGGACCTAAATGTGGTTAGGTGTGCGCATGTAACCGGGGAATTACACCGGCACATTTGACTGCAGTTAAGCTTAACCACAGTTTCCTCACGATATTCCTGGACAACTTTCTGCAGCTGTGCAGTCAGAGCCATGGGTGCGCGTGCAGTTGCACATCTTGAGCGCACAGCCACATCAAGGCTGTGCACGCTCATTTTTCGCTTCTTCCGTGATACCTGTCCGAGAGTATAGTGTGGTAGCTGGGGTTAAGCATAACTGCAGTCAAACTTAACTACCGTTAAGGGTACACGTGTAACTAGTCTATTAGCCTATATGGTATTCGTAAACTAAACTCAGTACTGAAAGTATACCTTGCGAAGTTTTGCGAAATTCGTAAACTTTTAGTATCTCACGTTTTTTTTTACCTTGGGCACATATTCAGAAGCTTTAAGGAACGTAGGCTTAAAGCTACAATGAGAACAGGGGCTTGATTGGCTGTTTCGTACATCCCTCACCATTGCGAGTTAGTAACATGTCTATAAACACTGACAGTTTAAGAAACAGAGGCCATGACGAGTCCCAAATAACTTTGATAACACTCGGCAGCCAATAAGATTGGGCTTCAGCCAATACGAGCTTCGAAGAACAGGTCACAAAATAAGAAACGTGATCATGATAAACCCCACCCTGTGTTTGTACAACTTTCAGCGATTGTAAAGTCATGGACAATTTACGAAACGCAGTGCATGGCTTGTTATGTTAATTTATGCTGCTTGCTTCGTGATTGGTTCTTTGGAGCTATTATCTGCTAATGCCGCAACCTCATTGGCTAAGGAACGCCAACGAGATGCAGGAGGCTCACCACGGCCCCGCGTATCATGAGCTGTCGGCGAATGCAGACTTGCAGCGTATCATGGGCGTACCAACCGGGGGGCAGGGGGGCGCTTGCCCCCCAGTTCTCAGAGTGGGGGGGGCAAGGCATGTGTTTTGCCCCCCTGCTGAAACAGCCACCACTGGGCAGGGCAAACACTGGCCGGCGGCGCCCAAGGAATACCAAGGGCGCTGCCCCCCCCCCGCGGGGGCATATTTTTAACGCGCAGGCGATACAAACCATAGCAACGGCGCTCACGCCGGATTGGCTGGTACGTGGAGGTAGGCGCTGCCGCCGTCAACATAGGCAGTGGTTACATGCATGCGAGTTTCCGAAGCGGTAGCGTAACTTCGTTGTAAGATGTCTGCCTCATACGTAGCAGACCCAGATTCTATATACAGTGTGGGCTTCTTTTTTTTTCCTCGAACATTTTGTTCTGTTGAGGCATTTGGCGATATTTACTTTCTTTTTACGATTAACACTGGAAAAACAAATGTTGTCTACGAAACATCGCAGAACTAAATCGTATGGGACTCTATTTATGGATGTGCATAGGGGACAGCGGGGCTTGGGTTGCCGGCTGCAAAGCGTCGTGTACGGGGTTAGAAGGGGGGGGAGGGGGGGGCTAAGTGGGTTAATAGTTTTGTAATTAGCAGCCGCACACTGTCGCCGCGAAGCGTCGTGAACGCAGGCCGGGGGGGGGGAGGGGGGAGGGCGGGTTAAATACACACGCTGTCCGAATCCGATATTTAAGTTCCCGCGCGTTGCCGAGCAGCCAATCCGGCGTGAGCGTCGTTGCTAGGGGGTCTATCACCTGTGCCGTAAAAGTTAGTGATCGACCGAATCTGCCGAACTTCAGATTCGGCAAAGTTCCGCACATGCCGAAATTTAAAAAAAGTTCGGCGAAAATTCGGAAAAAATTTCGGGAAATGTTTGCGCGCGCGCACGAACGCGACGGGGCCATGAATTGCAAATGGACGCCGCGCAGTCGCGCGGTTACCATCGTACAGTTTAGTACAACCAGCGGTTACGGCGAGGTGTGGAGTAGGCGACACGGTAACTGTGCGTTTGTGAGCTTTCGCGAGTGTGGTTCTCTTCAATATGTTCTGCCTCAAGAACAGAAGATCGACCAGTAATTTACGCAGTCCACTGCGCAAGTGACAAATGATGCGGTGCATTCTGGATAAGCGTGATTTTCATTTGACCTTTCCATTGATGAAACGAGGTAGTTGAAACATTGACTGACAACTGACAATTACGCTCAGTGTGCGCAGCCCACTGCCGTGAAACGGGGCAGAGTCACGAGAGCTTGCCAGAATATATGGGATGCAGGTGGCATCCTCGTCATAATGTGATACATGTTTTCCCCCCTTCTTTTTTTTTTCCTTTTTACGCACTTTCTGTAGTGTGTATAATCTGTACAATTATACACCGGTTTTATTTTTCACATGTGGTGGCGGGCTGGCAGGCGCTCTGCGTAAGGGTTTTCAGCTATCTGCCTAGCCCGGGCCGCACAACACCACATGGAGACCTTCCAGTTTGTGCAAATAAAATTATTATTAATAATATTATATATTTTTAATATTATTATTATTATTATTATTATAACAATGATATTTTCGCCTCACAAGTAGTTTGTGCCCAAACAGAATAATATTGCTTTTTAGTTCGCGTTATTTCGCGATTTTCATGTGTCTGCATAAAACTAAACACAGAACTATGTATCATGCTCGACGTTGCACATCCTACATTCCTAACTCTCCCCATCTTCCTAAACGTCCGTGTGTGTCCTAACACTGCAGAAACCAGAATTTGAAAGGTTAAAAACGGCACGTTGCGGATATGGAACGCACACTTTCATGCTAAGCTGACGTAAAGTGACTCAAATCGAAAAATATGTATATTTACAATATTGTTATCTCTTCTGGTGAAGGCGCAGCAACCGTTGCATTGGTTTTCGCGCACGAAACGGCGACTCCCAGAGAAAGTGAGAACGCAGTGATTACCTTTATTTTAACAATGTAAACACACTTCCAGGCGTGCGCTGATGAAGTCTCAAAATCAAAACTCTGGTAGCGTGATTCGTGACTGGGCCGGCTACTACCCAACCTCGTTGTCACGCCACTTTCTGGAAGCAGACACTAAAATTGCAAGTAAACACACAAAAGCGACACCGATACAATTATCTTGCAGAATATCACCTTATTTTGTAATACCTGTGTCAATAGGCGCTGCATGTTGCATAAGAAAAAAAAAACTTTTTTTCGTGAGAAAAAACTAAATTTCAACGTTAAGTCTGGAAAATAGCTAACGTAAAACCTGTTCACAAAACTGGTGATCGCCAACTAATAAGTAATTACCGTCCCATCTCGCTCACCAGTGTTCCATCTACGCTCATGGAGCATATACTTTACTCAAATATAATAAACTTTCTTGACTCTCATAACCTCCTTTTTGAATATCAGCACGGATTTCGTAAATCTTACTCTTGTGAAACCGAGCTAACCGCCTTCCTTACTAATATTTATTCAAGCTTCGATTCGAATATTTAGACCGACGCCATTTTCATTGACTTCTCCAAAGCATTCGACGAAGTACCACACCAACGTCTTTTAACAAAGCGTTAACAATATTAATATTCATCCCTCTGTTGTTAAGTGGATTTCTGAATTCCTAATTAGCCGTAAGCAGTATTCCTCCGTTAACAACGTAAAATCTCCCACCTCTACCGTAACGTCACGTGTCCCCCAGGGAACCGTACTTAGCCCCCTTCTGTTCCTAATCTATTGTAATGATCTCCACCTTAATACAGGTTCTTCTGTGCGCCTGTTCGCCGACGATTTTGTCATTTACCGACCCATTCTTTTATACCATGATCATCATGCTCTCAAGGAAGACATTGAGTCTGTAATCCATTGGTGTGAAAAATGGCAGATGACGTTAAACTTCAATACATGTAGATCCCTAGCATTTTCCCGCAGTTCGCGTGCCACACCATTTTTGTATTACCTCACTCACACTCAAGTAATAGCATGCTCATCATATAAATACCTGGCTGTTCATCTCACCTTTGACCTATCATGGACTACTCACATAACTTCTGTTATTTCTGATACTAACCGTTCTCTCGGATATTTGCGCCATAACCTCAAACTTGCTACACCCTCCATAAAACGACTAGCGTATACTACTCTTACAAGATCGAAGTTAGGATACGCCTGAACTATATAGTCCCCCATGGCAGTCCTACCTTGCAAATAATCTAGAATCCGTCCAAAACAGAGCCCTTCGTTTTATTTATAACGAATACTCACCATATACCAGCATATCAGGATTACGCCAATCAGCTAACCTTCATTCACTTTCCCTTCGCCGCTGAGTATCACGCCTTTCTCTCCTCCATCGAATTTTTTATCACAATATCTATCTCAAAGAATCACTGGTATCACCTCCCCATCGTAATTTCCCGCGTCTAGATAACCTATGTAAATTACGTCCAATTTGATCATCAACTGTTTCTCACCAGACTTCCACACTACCATTGGCAATCGAGGATTGGAATTCACTACCTCATAACATCAGTTTCTATTAGTGATACTACTAAATTTGTTGAAGCCATTACCCTCTCTTTATCTAACCTACCTAGCTAGCTTACAGTGTTATTATTGTGTTTACTGTTCTATTTGTTCTTGTTCTTTGCCACCCCCTTGTATAATGCCCCACGGGCCCTCAAGGAAAATAAATGATGAGGATGATGATGAACAGTATATTTTTGCCGAATCTTTAGAAAAGTTCGGCAAAAGTTCGGCTCCGCCGAATCCCAAGATTCGGCAAAAGTTCGGCCCATCACTAATAAAAATATGCGACCCGGAAAGGGGGGGGGGTTTTGCCCCCCACTCAAAAACAAGTTGATACTCCACTGCAGCGTATTGTTTCAAATGACAGGACGAGCTAAATTAGACTGTTCTTAAAGATCCAACTGCAAGTAAAATCTCACCTTCAACGGTCTCCTTCACCTCTTCGCCCGGAGCGCTTTGCCTGGACTGGAACGAAGAAGTCGAAAAAATGAGGTTAACCTTTTGCAGAAGCATAAACCCCTGCGCGAAATTGATTTTTTTTTTTTCATTTTTCCTTTACACAAAGGGGCTGCCACAGTACGTGCTCGCTCCTACGACGAGTGCACGGACTCCCATCAAAAATGGCAGTCGGTGTCGCGACTGCAGCTTCTCCGCCGCCTTCAGCTGTTTTCTCCGAGCCTCAAACACACGGGGCTCGTTGTAGCTCTCTTGCATAATAGCAAGCGGGCAAGCAACCTTTTGTAAACGCATGCATTATCTTTTTTTTATATTATGCTTTAAGGGTTGAATTGAAGAAAAAAAAAGCGATACACTGTTCCAGACGACTTCAAAACAACGTGGTCTTACCTTGAGTACAAATCGGATCACCTTAGTCTGCTGCAGTGATAGAAGCAGATGTTATCCTCGCCACGAGGCACTTTCTAAACGATATGCTTTTGATATCACACAGAACGAGTAGACGTTCAGGAATGCTCTGCCTTACCCGTTTGATGAAATGTCCCGACACAAGTGAATCTTCCCCTCCCCCCCCCCCCCGCCCACACACACACAAACACAATTGTGCGCACCAGTAGTAACTTAAACGTAAACACACTTTCACAAAAAAGCAAAAAAAAAAAAAAGCTTGCGGCGTTTGAGGTTGTAGACGCTCAAATTGTACCAGCGGAGATGATGTTAACAAACACGGAGCACAAACGTTTCTGCCGTCTCGAAACCGTGGTATGGCACCACCGCTCAGGAGGATTTTTTTTTCTCGGGTTTGCTGGTTTACCGTTGTGACACGGGACTAGAGTGTCAAAACCAAGGATAGCAACTCGCACGGAAAATTAATTATTAGCGTTAAGACTGCGATGGCCACTCCAACGCCGGTGTACTGTCTATTCGTGATATGGTGATTCGTCACAGAGCAACTGGCAACAGGCCTATTCCGCGCGGGGGAACATAGGTCATAGGATCATTCGTCATGCGGGCAACCTGCCACACAAGAGTTCGTCCCTAAGAAAGTGTATTAGGGTAGTGATCTGGGACAGCTGGCTTATAGCTTGGGAAAACTGCGCCGAAATAATGGCTGATAGGAGTGTTCGTTAAAAGGCAATTCGTAGCAGGCCAATTGGTAGGGGGGCAGTTCGTTACATAAGGCATTTCATTATAGGGCAATTTGTTGCGCTGACATTTCGTCAGGCTATTTTCATAACTATGTTAGTGCCATTTTTCTAGTCCCGAGCATATTGCTCCTAAGTAAAAAAAGAAACAACTTAAGGTGATGCCCTATTCACACAAGTTTGGAGTCTCCGCAATAGCCCCTTTTGAATCGCCGTTACTTTGGCAATATTCTGATTTCCCGGGACTTCCACAATCCGGATACCAGTCGTCCCGGTAACTAATCGGAAGACAGCGGCAAATATGCAAGTCTGTCAAAAGGAATTTATTAAGAAATGGTCCCTCTACCTTATAGAAACATCTACCCATAGTGGAATGTTTCGTACGCACGCCTCGAGGATATCTGTGCCGTCGATTCCATTGTTTTGACGAACTTGCATATTTGCCGCTGTCTTCCGATTAGTTATCGGCGGCGCATGCAGTTCATCACTGGAGAGTACAACAGTACCCAACGTATCGACACCCTCAGGTCACTGGACAGATACAGTGCAATCTGAAATCTTGGATACTTCAGAGCAATAAACGGGCATTTTTAACTCTTTCCTATTCCAAGTATATTTGTGCACAGACATTTATTTGTCAACTCGATTGAAATAATCCACTGTTTTTTTGTATGTTATCATCGTCGAACGACCATGCACATCCTCAAGTAGTAAACATATACACATATTAGTTTAATGAAAGAATCGCATCATGTTTTAGCTGCACAGTCAACAGCGAACGTATAGAGTGACCTAACATTACGATTCATTACGGTTACAACTTACTAGGGAGTTTTAGAATAGCGCACGCTAAAGCTTTGCGTACGCAAAGAATAGTCGTCGTCGCCACTGCGCATGCGGCGAACGCTAACCACGTTTTGCGCTTTGCGTGCGCTCTTTCAGCGTACGACATTTTTCGGAAATTGCGTGCGTACGCAAAGAGTCTTTGCGCTCCTCCAAGGAGGATTTGTGATGAGGAGTTGGCTAAAGCCAAGACGAGCAGAGTTAAAAAATGGCGGCTCCCGGCACCTTGTCGGCGGCATCCTCGCGACTGCTATTTTCAATACGGGACGACATTGCACTCGGCTTGGCAACGACCACCGGCCACTTGAAGCTTGCGACGCGAGAGCATTTCTCGGCGAAGGTACGATGTGCGAAGGTCAGTACACGAGACCTCTCTTGCCGAGGCGACGCGAGCCGACACAACCGGTCGACCGCTCGCGTCGCATCCTCACTCTTAAACAAGTCTAAAATGTTAGTCTGGACCAAAAAAACTCGGTTTTTTTTCTAAAGTTACAGCATTTCGCGCGTGAAATAAAAATTGGGACTGTATCTTGGTGGCGTCGCAAGCGCGAGATGCTTGGGCTTTTGCGTCGCGGTGGAGAAACGCTATTCTAAAACTCTCTTGCGTAGTGTGCACGAACGCAAGCGCTCTATTTAGCGCTAGCGTGCGTTAAAATTGCGTACGTTATTCTAAAACTCCCCACCATAGTTCCCTGCACCCTGGATGCGACCAACTTTCCGATAGACCAGTTCGCCTATGAGGAACGCGGACTCGCCTATAACGAACAGGGACACGAACGCTTCAGGACGCAAAACGCCGGCGTCCGGTGTTTTGCTCTGGCATTTGAAGGCGTTCTGTCTTTTGTAAGGCGTATTAGCGGTGCGACCACTGCGTTAAGAACCCAGAATATGCTCCGCCACCAACGCTCGGAGAACACTTGGTCGCACAAGCAGCAAAAGGGGTCCCTATCCTTTCGTCGAAACTCGTTTCATGGAATTACATTTCGTGGACAACTCTCCTTGAACACGCGTCATGGACACACGCTTCGTCGACACGATCGTTTCATCGACAGTGGTTACGCGAATTGCACACTATGGGGATATTTCGTCACGCGTGCATCACTGGGGCGCATGCAACGCCCAAGCATCTCGCTCTTGCAACGCCACCAAGATAATCACAAGTTCTATTTCACACACAAAATGCTGCAACCTTCTGCACAAAAAAACGTCGTTATGGTCCAGATAAACGTTTTACGATCTTGTTTAAATATGAGAATGCGACCAGGAGCAAGTCGAGCCGAGTCGTGTCCGGAATTGCGTCGCGGTCATGACGCCGCCAAAGCGGCCGCAGACATAATCCTGGGAGCCGCCATTTTTTTTTAAACTGTGCTCGTCTTGGCTTTTGTCAACTTCTCATCAAGAATCCTCCTTGGAGGAGCGCAAGAACTTTTTGCGTACGCGCGCAATTTCGAAAAGTAGCGTACGCTAAAATAGCGCTCGCAAAGCGCAAAACGTGGTTAGGGTTCGGCGCATACGCAGTGGCGACGACGGTATTCTTTGCGTGCGCAAAGCTTTAGCGTGCGCTATTCTGAAACTCCCTATTTGCTTTTAGTCTCATCGTGTTTTAAGTTGTCATTCCTTGAGATCCTTCTATTGTCCGTGCCTCGATTGGCTGCCTCTGTGTTATGCAGCAAAATAAAGTCGCCGACTCGTTTTTTAGAGTGTACAGCCTCCAGACTTTTTCACAATATCGAGCGAACGCCGACCGGCCGGTAGACCAGCGCCTTATCGCGGCGTGAAAGAGCAGCTCAGCAAGACTTTATACGCGCGTGTGGCGCGCCTTCTGCCGCACGCGCTGTTTTACGCCACGATAAAATGCTGATCTACCGGCCCGGTCAGTTTTCACGCGATATCGTGAAAAAATCTGGAAATAGAGGCTGTAAGTACAAAATAGCAAAATATGCACCAACTTAAAAAAAAAAAATGTTTGTTTATTTTGGTCGAGCTTGAGCTCGAGCAGAACAAAAATGCGGTAATACAGAAACCTTTCAGTGTAGTTTTCATTGCTCCAACTCTACATGGCCCCTCCATCTGAATCCCTCCCACCCCCTCCCACCCTTTAAAAAATTTTTTGTTATGTTGATTGGGTTACGAACGGTGCAATATCCAATTTCGATTATGAATCAGCTTGTATACGTAGTTGAGAACACTTCAAAGAAACTCACACACAGATTATTATTTTATCTGGATGAGGCAAAACGGTTCGTCGATATTCTCCGCCAAGAGCGACCTCCCTTGATTGTTCACAATAGTCTCTGCTGCGCGAAACGAACACTGGCACGGCGTTCAGGTGGGCGGGACACGTGCAACCTTCTGCACTTGTCTGGAGTTACAAATCTCCCCCTTACGGTTTACATTGGCTTAAATTTTCGCTCAAAGCTTTGCCCGTCATATAGGTGTATTCGTTCATGTCCGTATGCTGAAAGCATTTCATTTTCATTTTCGTATCGGTTCGGCAACATGTTACCGATAAGCCGGTTATTAAAAAATAATCACGATTGAAGCATTAATCGATTAATTGGTAGGTTAAGCGATCAATTGCCCACTTCTAATGGTTACATCAGAAGTTAGATACGTATTCTATCTGCCTTAAATAATTTATATAAGATCTCGTATGTTTATTCGACAGATCGAATATCGACATCGTCCTTTGACAATACGCTTGCACGTAACGCCTGTCAGTGGCGAATAGAAACAAAAACAATGGAATAAAAGTACGCACCTTCCTGTCCCGTAACCTGGCGTCGCCGAAGGCCACCAGAACCAGCAAGCACATCAAATGCAGCGTCTTCCTCGTCGCCCCGGCCATGTCTCGTTCGACGCGACGAACCGGCACTCTTCCAAGTCGAGGCAGAAAGAAATACGTCCGCGCCGTCGGCGGGGAAGCTTATTCCGCGGTGGGCGTTGTTCTATTGTTTTAGAGCGGTCGAACGCAGACGGGCGCTACAGACTGGTGCCAATGACGTTATCGTCGGGAGTCCATAGGGGAACTTGATAAGCTGGCCTGCTATCGCGCTTCTTTCGTTCCCTGGGTGTCGGTTTCCAACCGCCCTGTCTGTACGTGCCTTCCTCGAAAGAATTTCTTTTTTATATCGTTGCGGATTTCACGGGACATGCTGCACGCAAACTGCACTTCAATACATCGCTCAGGCGTTACTGTATACAACAGACTCGGGAAGTAGTTCTTTGCGCGTAGAGGATTACGTTAGTCCGTTGCAACTCAGCAAGGTAGGGCGGGGGAAAGGCAGGCCGGGGAGGAGGAAGCAGACGGAACGCAGGAGAGGAGAGGGGAAACCTCCTCCTCTCTCCAGCGTTCCGCCTGCTTCCTTGAGTTGCAACGGACTACTGTAATCGAATACTTTTCTTTTTTAACGCGTTAAGGGGCTCGCGGCGCGCCAGCCTCGGTGGAGTGCCAGAAAACCCGTCGTGACGCGAATAACCCGATAGCGTTCGGGAGCTCGTGTCGGTGCCGTGCAGGAAAAAAGAAAAAAAGCTGCCGTAATCGGAAAATCCTGATTGGCCGATAGTATAATGACGTCACAGCCACATGACCTAGGCTCGTCTGTCTGTTCAAGTGATTGCCTAATTTCGACATTGCATTTTCGAGGGAGTAATTTGTAGCGTAATTTAATGTAAACACCTTTCTAATTGCTTATCTCGTAATAAAATGTTGATTAAAAAAAGTTTGGACGAAATATTATAATTAATTATAGCCAATTCAAATGCTGAACAATAATTCAATAATAAAAATAATAATAACGCAATAAAAGAGTAGTAACTCAATAACTTCACTTTGGTTAAGGGTGATCGGGTAAGGTATAATTGGCGGCACTAACTGCCAAACACAAGAAAGCGCAACTGTGGCTGCTCGTCGTGCCCGCTTAGCTGCAGTTAGGTCTCAGCTTGGTCACGATTCACTAGCTAGGGTACAAGACAAACCATATGCACACTAGATGAATAACTAAAATTAGAGTGTGTAAACGGTTCAAGAGCGTTCACAGACTTCGGCTCCTCGTTGCCGTTTGCCTTTCTGGATGGCGGGGGAACATCCGGTCGCGGGCCAACCCTTTCCACCGAGCGCCAAGGCATAGACGAGCGCAGACGTTTTCGCTCTCTTATTTCCTCCATGAACCTTGGACCAACCCGGCCGAGAGAATGGAAGGCCCGCGTACAGCGTCCCGTTCCCCTCCAGCGTCGGGGGTTTTACACGCCGTTTCACCTTCCGGCGAAACGCAGCACGGCTGCTACGATCCATCGGAGCCAGTCCGATGTCGTGTGAGGGTCACGTGACCTTTTGATGAATTGCAGCGACCTATGGCAGCGATCCGCGGGGAGGGTAATCACGTGACAATTGGTATGATGCACACTCCCTCGCTGCGCTGGATTGACTGGGTGGGATGGCTCGTACCGTTCGCAGCACTCCGTCGTAATACGAAACTGAGTATGCATGGCTCGCCCGTGACGTCATCCAAAGACCGCTCCGATGCAACACCACCTAGAGGAGAAGGCGGGAACACTCGTCCAGTGACGTCACGGCAGCAGGATGACGTGAAGGCTTCGCGCGTTGCTTTTACGTCGTAGAAACGCGGGTTTTCGCACAATTTATTTTTTATGAGCTAACATGACACCTTTGAACGCCGAGTGATTTAAAGAGCAAATCTTAGAAAGCAAGAAAATTATTTTAACCTACAAGTATTGTAGAGAAATACAAGAATGGGATATCTTGAGGCAGATGTGTTATTTTTTTAAGCGATAAACTGGGTGGTGTAATTACCTCTGAACGACATGGGAGTTGTATAAAAAAATATACCTATGAAATGGCAATAATCGAAATAGGGGACCAGATAAAATGAACTACAGTAATAATCGGATAAATGATGCAGAGGCATTCATTTCATTTCATTTTATTCACCACAAAGGCACCCGAAGACGCTTTACATCAGGGGATTCAAGAATAAAAGACAGAAAAGTAATTGAACATAAAAAATAGACACCAACGAGTAAAAATCACAACAACAACAAAAAAACACTTATTAGCATGTTATTGTTATGATGCAGTTTTACAGATCGAGGTTCACATTTACATAAATTTATGCACTTGTTTTTAAACGAAATGGGATATCGTTCAGTTACAATATGGTCCGGTAGTTTGTGGCCGTCAGTGGTGCAAAGCACTAAGGAAAAAAAGAGGAAAGTGTTAGTATGGCACTGAAACGGTTCAATCTTGCAGGAATTATCTAATATGGATGATATAAAATTGGCAGCCCGGCAGTAAGTAGATTGAAAATCGGAATCTGTTTAACATACATCTCGAAAAAAAAATACACAATCGGGCTATTTTTTGTTTTCTTTCTAGATGAGGAAGATTTATGTCAGCTTTTAAATCGGAGACACTAGTTTCGGATGAATAATCACTGCATATAAACCTCGCTGCTTTGTTCTGAATATTCGAGCCTCGAGATTAGGTAATTTAGGTGTGGATTCCAAATTATGCTTGCATATTCTAACTTTGGAAGGATAAATGTTTTGTACCCGAGTAGTTTTGCTTCAATAAAAACCGATGGGGAGAAAAAAAAAAAAAAACGCGACGCCGTGGAGTTATTTTTTTTACACTTCGTTTTGTTGGCGTCGCCTCCGGTGTAGAGTGAGAGGGAAAGTAAAAAAGAGCGAGCATTGCGAAGAAGCCAACTATGAAGGGGAGCCTTGCGAAGAAGCGCACTACCAGATCAGCCTACTCATGCAGACGCTCCTTGAAGGGGAGAGGGAAGCACTACGGCTTTAGATCTATGTGGTGTTGTCTGATGGCCACCAGAAAAGGGGAAGAAGGAGCTCCCCTCCTTCCAAGACCTTATTTTGTGTCTCCCAGATTTGGCCGGACGTAGCTATTCTCCTCCCCGAAGATGAACCCGTGACTCAAAATTCCTACAAAGCAGCTTCCTCCCTCTCTCTTACATGGTGGCCAAAAGTACGCGATGTGACGTCACTGCAAGCCATGCATAGTGACTGGCGCGCTGAGACACGGCCGGACTGCACAGCGGCATTCCTTACGGCCTTTGATCTCGCTTAAAAGCAGTTCGATTAATTTTCTAGCCGCGTGTGGGCGCGACCACGCCACCTCTTCCACTACACTGTCGGAACAATCCTGAACTGTCCCGACCATCGTGATTGAAACCGTGTGCCAATGTACTCGTACGAAGTAATTGCAGTGCGCTGATTGAAATATGTTTGGCTTGCCGTAAAGAGACGCTCGTTTATTAGGAGAATTGTTTTTTGAGAAGACGAAGGGCGAAAGGTGTTTTGCTCAAGTTCTTGCAAGCATGCGAGGCCTGCGGATCTAACTAGTCTGGAAATTCCTCCAATTTGACCCCGGAGCAAAGAGGCCAACGCGGTGAGATCACGGATCCTGATTGGAAGCAGGTAAAGCTCTATACGAGTGGTGAGGTGCCAGCGATCCCGCCGAGCAGCGGTGGGAGGTAGAAACCCGTGGCAATCAGTTCATCGAACGACGTTTCATCCACAGATCGTTTCATTGACACGCGATGTTTCATCGACAGATTGTTTCATCGACAATTCGTTTCATCCACCGCTCAGATTCCCTTTTTCTGCGATAAGCTGCATGATACTGTCGCCTCGAGGCGTTGAGTACGAACCGGTCAAGTAAGTTTACATTTTTTTTTTTTTTGTAATGAGCCGCCGCATTTTGTAGCCGCAAAGTCGCATATTTAGGAACTAGTCTTCTGAAAGGTTGCAAATTGGGCGAGTTGGTAAACGTTATACATGATGAAAACAGCTCAAACGACGAAGACTGAGTGAAGACAACAAACACGACAGGACAAAGCTGTTCTCGCAACTAATATATTTTTTGTATTAATTTCCCATTTTATTTTGGGGGGGCAGGGACAAAATGTGTATTAATATACACCTGACCCAGGTCTCGTACCCCATACAGGTTTCAGAGCGGCGCCGCAAGGAACACACAGTATATATACAAATGAAACACAAGTACAAAACCAAAAGAAAAAGAAATATGTACATTTCTGACACAATGAAATGACTGGCAGCATTTCTACAGAATATTTCATAAATGCTCGAAAACGTGATTCCTTATTCTTTTTATTTATTGTATCTGCAGATCTTTATTTTATTGATATATCTGGAATTTGTTGTGGATGCATATTTAAAAGTTGTGTTAATTGCTGCTTCAATGTTTGCTCACCATAATTAGTGCGTATTTGGCTTCTATCATATTTCAAACGTCTCAAGTTGTATTGGGTGTCTCTTAAGGGGAATTTAGTAACAAAGGACTCCTTATTGTTTTTGAAAAAATTGAAGACTACTTTGGCAAAGTTGAAAAATACTAACTGTTGGATAGTGAATAAATTAGACTTCTTAAAATAAATGTATGTGTGATCATTATAGCACAAACATGCAATGGTCCGAATTGCTTTTTTTAGAGTACTAAAAGTTTTTTTAGGTTGCTTTTTGATGTCGTTCTCCAAACCAATGAACAGTAATGATGGTTTTATTAATTATAATAACAGAAAGAAAACAGCTTAGCCTACACTGCTTACATCAACAAACACCTACTTACCTATCAGGCACGAAACAATCTTCGGAGTTCAAACGGTTCACACACTGCTATTCATATTACTAGTTCGCAAAAAACAAACCTCTTTATCTGACAGAGCTGTAAATTGTTGTCTTTTTTACGGTTGTCCGATGTTCTGATTTAAACCTGCGGCGTCATTAATATACAAAATGGGTGATTACTTATTTTTGAGGAATTAGTAAATATGTCCAACGAACTTCAAGAATATTACAAAAAAAGAGGACCATTATTTTTAATTAAGTGACGGATTCTAATTGTGTGAAATTGTCACGTTTGACGCACAATCCTCTAAGCTAAAAAGAAAATGAAAAAATCGGTGAGCTTTCTTCCGCATTCGCTCAAAGACCGGCGAGCTTTTCGCCGCATCTGCCGGTTTGGCCGTGAGCTTTTCTCCGGTGAGCTTTTCTCCGGTGAACTATTCTCCGATGAGTACCGGTGAGCTTTTCTGCGGTGAGCTTTTTTCCGCCGCCCGAACGCAGACGGGGAAGGGGCGGGGGAGGGGGGGGGGGCTAACGCGCAGACCAGTGATACACGCGTGACGAAATATCCCTACAGTGTGCAATTCGCGTGACGAGTGTCGATGAAACGATCGTGTCGACGAAACGCGTGTCCATGAAACGTGTGTCCATGAAAAGTGTTCCACGAAACGTAATTCGACGAAATGGTATGGACCCGGTAGAAACTACCCCCATGTGAAGGCAGCAATGACGACGGAAGACAAAAACAGTACTTTAATAAAATTATCCGTGTGTTATACTACCGGAAAACTGCGTGATGCACTTTTAAAAGGGTCCCTACCGTTTCGTGGAATTAGTGTAGTGGACCACCTTTCATGGGCACACGTTTCATAGACAAACGCTTTGTCGACACTAACGTTTCGTCGACTCTCGTTACGCGAATTGCACGTTGTGGGGACATTTCTTCGCGCGCGTATCGCAGGGGTGCGTGTTAACCAACGAGGCAGAGAGCTTAGAGCGAGAAACTGGCAGCTGAAAGCGACCCCCACCCGGCCGCCGCCATGTGGCACATTTCTGACCACTAGACACGTGCCCATATAGTCTTACGTCGAGATTTTAACGAAGTACCGAGCCCCGATACTTACTCATTGATCTTTAATAGCAATACCGACGAGATAAGTTACGTTTCCTTTGTTCTAAGTGCAAAATGTGCTTTTACGACGAAATCTCGGGCAGCTTCAGCCACGGTGCTCTGTTTTGGGTTTTTATTGGAGCTAGACATTGATCTATGGGGCTAACAGTATTGAAAAGTGGTTTATCATGTGTATTACAGCGATCGCAGTACAAAACTTGGCTCAGTTTTGCGTAAAAGCCTCAGGATTCGGTGCGGTCACGTGTCTAGTGGCTAAAATTGTACAGCATGGCGGCAGTCAGGGGAGTCGCTTTTGCCTGGTGAACGGGATACCAGTTTATCGCTGTCCCTCTACGTAACTAGTGTTAAGTTAACCCATCCGCCCCCCCTCCCCGTTTACGCCGCTTCGCGGGACAGTCGGCGGCGGCTATTACAAAAATGTTGATCCACCTGCTCCACCCGTACACGCCGCTTCCCGGCGACAGTCTTATGGAGCTTATTACAGGAAAAAGCTAATATGAGCTGTCGATAAAACGCCGTTCGATGAACTCTTTACCACCGCTCTTAAAACCCCAGGCTAGCTGTCGTGCTGCGAAAGCTTGGGGTCTTGTGTGCACATAACACCAAAACCCCGAAGCACACTGCGCGAGGAGAAAAACTAACGCGTGGTTACGAACGTCGAGGATTCATTCAAACGGCATTTCCGCAAAGCGCAAACTTTTTTGCGCCGCTCTTTTAACCTGCCTTACGCGGCAGTACTGATACATGCTGTTGCCATGCACATCCAGATCAAAACGCGCAGGGGTCGGGATTGAGCCCAGGATGCCTAGCTGGCTTATGGTGGCTAGCTATACCATGGCAATTCTATAGCCACCATGGAATTCCGCAGTGAGAACTTTCGCGCCACGTGCACCGAGCTGCGGTGGGATCCCCGGTAGAAGTGAATTTAAGACGAGATGCGACACGCAGAACCAGCGGTAAAAGAGAACGACAAAGCTTGCGTCATGTTTCGCTCAGATCACAAGATCAAGACCGCCGACAGAACACTGAGCCATGCCTTGGAGTTGCTGGACACGCCCGGCGCGACGACCTCCCCAAGCCGGGCGGACAGCGGCTCCTGGGAAGGCGACAAGGGACGCTGTAACGGGACCACCATCATTGCAGTGGCCCTCATCGGGGTTGTCATCGTCGGAGTCATCCTGGTGGTCAAGGGTGTGGCGTCACAAGACCACGCCAGTGCCTCCAACAGCGCCGCTCTTCCTTCCTCGCAGACCTCAACGCCCAAGCATCGGGCCCACGTCGGTGCCATCAACGCGTCAGAGTACGCGATTGTGGGAATCTGAGCTGATGCTCAACTCAGCCCTCGTCGGCGTAATAATCTTTTTTGGGTTTCGGTTAGAAATTCTTTTCTTTTTGTCCGTGTTCATATTCCGTCCGTGATCCGAGTGATTTGTTTTTGAGGTGCACTCTTCGAGCGTATTTTACACCACGTCTCTGCTACACTTACTGGCTTTTGTGGCTAAATACTTGCTGCCGAACCCTTGACGGACATGTTAGCAAACTTTTGTTCGCGACAGAGCTTCTCGGCTTCCCGATAATATCACCTGTGTTCAGAAGCGCTCGTCGTCTCTGGGCTATTGCAGAATGTGCCGTCTGAAATGTCATCCTCAGTTTCATCGATCTCGGTTAGTTTTTTTTTTTTTTTTTTTGTTACAAGTTTGATAGAGTCTTTTACAGCGTAGCAATTCCGGGAAGAATACCCTCATGGGCTGAATGGCGTTTTTCAAAAATTATTTCTTAATGTGAAAAACAAAAACAAAAAAAACATTACTTCTAATAATAGATTCAACACTCTCTCCGTCCATCAATTACTTCTCGCCGAGGCTTAGAACTTACGGTGCCTTATATTTAGATAAATTAACTTTGATTTAATAAATATTTATTAACAACACAAATGTCTTTGTGGTCATGGTGATCGTTCGAAAAATTGGTATTTTATCATCCCAAAGGTCACGCTTGGTAGGGGAGGGAGGGGGGGTGGCGGGCTGCAAGGAGGTCTTGCGCCATGAACCGATGTGGTGTTAGGAGGGCGAAGCATTGACAACTTCAATTTTGTTTACCTAATAAGCACCATTTCAGCAGGAACTAAGCATTGTTTCCTAAAGAAATCTAGTGTATACCGGGTTTTTATTTTCATAAAAAAATTGTTTTCGGGTAGTTGCCCCCTCTCCCGGTTCCTAAAACCGCCCTCAACTCAAACAAATAGAAAGAAAAATGGATCCGATAATTTATCAACAAACAAGAGCGCGTTTGTTTAAATATAGAAAAAAGTACCCACGCTCCTCTTGATAAGAGAGGTTAATATCTTTCCAAGAAAAAATGACATCTCCCGCTTGCAATGCCCAGTGCAGTACACGCGCTCCTCCTGATAAAAAATATTAATGTCCCTAAAAAAGAATAAAAAAATGACAATACATTTTTTGTTCGCCTGAAATGCGCAGTGCATTGCTGTGCGCATTGCAAACAGGTGTTCTTATCTTCATATTCGGGCAGCAACGAGGAATCAATGTCGATCAACGAGGAACGTTTTGCTACACTTGTTTTCAGCTCGAGTCCAGATGGAGCCGATTCTGCAAAGTAAAGGGACCGCCATCAAGCAGCATCCAAAGTGCAAGCCACTGGGCCTTGCCTGTTTCGGATTGGTTCAGCGATGATAGAACACGTACAGAAACAGGAGGAGCACCAAGGTGGTGCTCTTTTCACGCTATCCTATTGCTCCCATTAGATCGTAGCGTCGACTGCACCTGGACTTAGGGAAAACGAGGTGTAAAGAAACACCACGTGAAACACGGACAAAACATGTAGTTATTTTTTACTAAGTACACGTTCCCTTTTTAGTACCAAATGTTAAAAAAATTGCAAGAAATGTTTTTTTACGAAACTTTCTACTGGAGAAGCATCCCTGCGTACGTTTCTTTTTTCTCTCTCTCTCTTCTTGAAATAGCAGTCGTACCGAAATGAGACAATGTATTATCTATAGCGTGAACAAGTATTGCCATACGTTATAGACATACTGAACTCGTGGTCTGGAGGCACACAGCGTCGAGATATTAAAACATCGATCTGGAAGGCGAAGAGAGGTAGGGCGACCTAGTGGCTCTAGGGCGACCTAAAGCCCCCTGATAAAATTGAAGCTTATCGTTTCTTACAAGTATCGCCAACCATTGTTGCGCGAACACGCGAAGCACGTGCCTCGAGGGAGTGCTGCGCCGGCCTTCGCTTCCAAGGGCCACTCATTTCAGTGCTGCGCCGCCATTTGTGTCCAAGGGCTGCACGAGGCACGGACCCGTGCTAAGGCGGGCTATAGAGGAGGAAGAGGAGGAGGACAACTTTATTTAAAAGCTCAACTAGAACTGGGAGGTGTGCCGACCGTGTAGGCCTCTTTATAGGAGCTGGGCATGGCCGGCATGGCCTCAAGAACCCGAAGCGCGCGAACGCTTCTACGGCCGTCCCATTTGTCCGGAAAGGGTGCAAGCGGAAAAAGAGGAGGAGGAGGCGTCTCTCCGCGGGAAGGCGCTCTCCTCAACCCAGGCATAGAGTGCCTTCATACACACGCGCTTTTGCTTGAGTGGTGACATCTCAGCCATTTTTACGCCCAATCGTCTTTTTATGCATTTTGAAGTACGCGCAATCCGGTGTCAATCAGCTCGAGCGCGTAGCTTTGGCTAATGCAGAGACGCCATTTTAGCGCTCAAGTCACGCACCAAGTGCGCGAGAGCGTCACGGGCTGAACATTCCGTGCAACAATGGATGTTTTCACCCTGAGACAGACATGTAGGCACCCTACCCAGGCATCGAATTCGCCGTTTCAGTGGTTTCGGCATGGTGCAGCGGAGAATAGTCGAAGAGAAAGTCGTGTTACGTCGAGTTTATGCGGATTCTATTTACAAATTGTTGTGTCTTGCGGTGAACAACTGTTCTGGGGAAGTCAATATACAAGTAGTGATGCTGATTTAATTTGAGATATTCATCCGGACATGTGGCGGCTAGCGTGACATGCGCTCCTTTGGATATATTCGACTGCAATCCGTAGCGCGTACAAAAACTCCGTAAATAATTTAGCTCGATTCGTGCATAAAAAATTCGGATATCACTTAAATAAAACAGAAATCATGCTGTACTTTTTTTAGATCTTTTCACGTTGTTTGACGTACAGCTTTTTGAGTTGAGCACGGGGTTTGCTACTATATAGTGCAGTCCGTGCTGTCCTTCTTTTAATATTTATGCGTGTCATATTGGAGTGTTTGCATTTACTAGAAGTACCTTTAAGCCGGGGTCACACTGCCGTGGTGAGAATGCCGCGTGCGAAGTATCTCCTTGAATTCGTTCCCTATTGGAAAACCCGGATATGAACAGCGTATTATGGATATTGGTAAACAATATATTTTTATTGTATTACAATACGATATGCACAGTTTATTGGAAAACATTACATTTATTGTATCGTATTACAATAAGGGTTGGTTATGGGATTCCAATATGTATAATACGCTAAAAACGTTGGAATCCCATACCATATAAACCCTTATTGGACCCCCATGTGTCGTATGGGAATCCAATAAGGGTTTACGATTCCAGTGTACTTAGCATATTATGGATATTGGAATCAAATATATTCTATCGGCTACCAATAAAACTATATACGTGTTGGAATATCACGTTCAGCACATTTCTTTGCATGCAGTCTCCTTGTGTGTATCTCTGAGTGATGAAATAAAAAATGTTGGTGTTGTCAAATTATGAATAAAGAAGCAAAACACTGGGCTTATCCATACAAAATATATTTCACATATTCCTGAACTGGAGGATCCAGCATTTACTGCAAAAGAAAGCTAATTGTTTAGGACCCTCATTCAAAAACTTGATGTTTGAAAATAGAGTGTGGAATCCTCACCTTTTCTTGAAAACAGCACCTGCTAGCTGCAGCCGTAAAGAAACTGCAAGATAAACATTTCTGATTAGTTCGCGACAAGTAGCGATTCCTCACTAAGCCGGATAGATTAAAAATTATGTCTGCGTTGATTGCGGAAAAATAAGCTTCAACGCCCCTGCCCCTGATCATTCTGAGCTCGGTCAATTAAATATATGTATCCGCTCGTCTGGCTTCAGTATTCCTGCTTCGCACCAAACTAGAGGAAAAACGAACTCGTGCCTGCTGGCTTGTAGGCCGTGGAAACTGGAAGAGAGATTTGCGATTAGTTGCGTCCAAGTCGCCCTTACTTTGAGTAGGCACGTAAAGTACACTAAGTCGGAAGATTCAAAATTACATGTGCGGGACATAGATATCCTCTTGCGACGTAACTGGGCACACGTCAATGTCGCCAGCGTGTATTAGAGAAAAATAAGCTTCAATGCAGGAGCCCCCGTCGTTCTGTCTCTCTATGCTGGAACGCAAACGTAATGATGTAGAAAACTGCATCGGGCACTGATTGGCTGTTCTCTCGGGTCACGTGACATCACGTTGAAATGTCGTTTTTTCCTATGTAGTTCGAGCTATGCTCGTAAAATGATGCAGTTGCCGGTGACGTCAAAATGTCGTCACGATGCACTTTGATGACGCAGTTAACTGAGTTGTCGAGACGAAGCCGGAGATCGTTCTGGATCGTAAAAGATGGCGACCCTAACATATGCATCTCTACTGTTGGGGTCGCCAGCGGATCGAGTTTTTAGAGATCATCGGGATGCTTTCGAGACGAGCGATGCGAGGTTTGCGGTCGAATACCGGCTGACCAAAGGGGTGACCCGCTGGCTGTGCGACCAGCTTCGCGGAAAGCTCCAGCGGCGTCGCGAAGGGCCCCGTGTGCTGACGGTCAAACAACAAGTCCTGGCAGCTCTACGCTTCTACGCCGCTGGCGGCTTCCAGGGAACCGTCGGGAGCGACGAAAACAATGGTGTTCACCAGTGCTCTGTGAGTTGCGTACTCGTTGATGTCACCAACGCTACCATCGATTGCCTCGGATCGAAGTGGCTGTGTCTCCAGCAAACTCAAGCAGAGAAGGTGCTCACAAAAAGGAAGTTCTTCGAGCGACGCAAGTTCAGCGGCGTGATTGATAAATATTCTAAATACTCTTACACGATTCAGCACGATGGTTTTCATTTGGGTGCACCCCATAAAGCGATTTGGCTGAGCGAAAAGCCAAGCAACGGTAACAGGCTTAAGTTGAGCTAGTTGGTTCACACTTGAGGTATATATATATATATATATATATATATATATATATATATATATATATATATATATATGTATTTTTTTTTTTTTCTTTAAGCAGAGACTTTAGGTAAGGCCAGCTGAACTAGAATAAACATACACATAAAGAAAAGACCATACACACTGTGGAACTAACAACTGATTTTCTTTTTCTCTTTTCTTTTTTTTTGCTTCCTACTTCACCGGAAATTTAACCCCCGAAGGAACATTTTTTCTTTCTCGTGCAGCACGAGAGAAGTTGCACTAACGCAATGAAAGTCAAAAAGTCAAATTTGTCGTTAGTTGGTTATACAGCAGGAGGTTAGTCTGCCTTAACATGGCGACATTGTTACCCATGTAGAGAAGCAATTAAGCCAGTGCAGTACGACTGCTAGCCTAGGGTTTTTAACGTGTACCCCACAGTAGTGATACACGGCCGAGCAGCAAACGCTATATCCAAATCCCGTGCTCGGGTGTGGCACACACGAGTATTCCAGTGGCCCCTCCATTCTGCTCGCGTTTTGATGGACGGGCCTTGGGCGTTCAGCTCGTCCACAATTCTGTCCCACAACTCGTCCCGCTCAGGCCTGGTCAGAGGACTGTCAGTGGCGGCTCTCACTAAAACTTGGTTTCCTGTCAAAAAGTCATTCAGAAGGCTAATCTGGAGGACCGACACGCGAGGACTTTACTTCCGATTCTTCGTGTTGTCAGCCATGACTGCCTGTCTGGGCAACGTAAAGGGCTGCAGCTAATTCTAATAGTTTTTGTGTAACTTAAGTGAACTAAATATTTCATGCGACAAAGTTCAACAAAAAATGGTTTAATTAAATTGCTCTGCACTATACGTTTCGGATACTTAAGAATATTGCTTGCTAGAACCCTTCACCGCCGAGTTTTGCGATTCTCCGAAATTTCCTTTAGGGAGAAAAAAAAACGATGTAGTTTCAACTCAATGGCTACATTTCGGCGACGTCACCGGACACGTCACGGTGCAGTTCTCTTCCGATGTAGTTTGTTGGCGATTGAGATTAGGCTCCTCCCACCGGCGACGTCACGATGCAGTTTCTCCACCGCTTTTTCCAGCATAGACAGACTGAGCTCCGTCAATTAAAAATGCTGTACCAGTCGTTTGTCTTCAGTATTCCTGCTTCAAGAATCTGGAATTCTCACCTTTAAGGAAAACAAACTGGCACCTGCTGGCTCTTAGGCCGTGGAAATCGCCGGAAAGTTTTGCGATTAGTTGCGTCCAAGTAGCAATATCTTTGAGTAGCCACCTACAGCACGCTAAGCCGAATAAATTCAAAATTGAATGAATTAACTTTATTACAGGTATGGGTTCTATAGTACACCCATTTGGAGCCCTTAGTCCGGGGCCCCATACGTGGCGGCCACCGACTCGGCACGGTCCACCAGCCATTGCTGGCCGGTGGCCGTGTCATCGGTCAGCCGCTCCTCCCAGGAGGTAAGGGAGGGGTTGGGAAGAGGCGAGACAGAGGGAATGGCTTGGCATTGCCAGACCATATGGAGAAGGGTGGGACGATCGCCGCAGTGCGGGCACTCAGGCGGACCGCGGGAGGGGTGCACTTAAGAGTAGAAAAGGGGCGTCGGGAAGGTGTTGGTTTGGAGTTGACGCCACAGGACGCCCTGTCTGCGAGTAAGGGAAGGCTGAGGAGGAGGATAATGTTGTCGAGCGAGGCGCAACTCAGCTAGGTGAGTTGAGTATGAAAAAGGGGCTGGTCGGATGGTGGCAGAGTCTTCCCCAGGTGCCCGGTTTGAGAGTTCTCGGGCGAGCGCATGTGCGCACTCATTACCAGGGATGGCTGCGTGCCCAGGCACCCAGACTAACCGGAAAGTGTGGGAGGTGGAGGATAAGAAAGAGTCAAGTAGGGACGCAGTGAAGGGATGTAGGGTGTTGTAAAGGAAGTTGCGACAGGCCGTCTGGGAGTCAGTCAGAATGTGAGTGGGCGTGGAAGAGGAGAGAGTGGAGGTGGAAAGGATTGCCCTGGCAATTGCACGCTCCTCCAGGAGGGACACATCGGTGAGACCACGTTCCGTGGCAGCGTGGACCAGCCTAAGATCACTGTTCATGACGACCGTGATCCCCCCGCGTGCATCCTGCGGACTGGCGTCCGTAAAGAGGGCACGAACGGTATCGCAACCTTCAGAATACGCGCGTCGGAGGTAGCGCGAGCGATGGTCACGCCGGGCTGAGTGACGGGTAGGATGCATATGGCGGGGAATAGGTGCCACAATGAGTTTGGCGCGAGCAGCAGGGGAGAGACCCGCAGCGGTAAGGTAAGCAGGACAGGGTCTGAAACCAAGGGTGTCAAGGAGACTCTGCCCTTGAGCCGTCGAGCGCAAGCGCGTCAACTGGGCAGCCTGATGCGCTTCTATAAGCTCCTCCAGGGTGTTGGTCACCCCAAGCCGCTCTAGGCAAACGGTGGCTGTACGAACGGGGAGACCGAGCGCCAGTTTCTGCGCCTTCCGTAGTAGGGTAGACATACGTTTGTGTTCGGTCTGGGTGAGGTTGTGGTACGGTAGGTGGTAGAGTAGGCGTGTATGAATCAAGGCCTGGACAAGGCGTAAGGCATCTGCCTCTTTAAGGCCATTTCGGCGGTTAGAGACGCGGCGTAGCATGTGCATGATTTGGTTGCACTGGGTGGTGAGTTGGTGAAGGGTTTGTGTTGCCTTAGCGTTGGATTGCAACGTGAAGCCAAGCACCCGTATGGCCGATTTACGCGGGACGGGTTTGTCATCTAGTGTGATGGTGAGGGGAAGATCGGTTTGTCCGCGAGCGTGTTTTGTCACGACTAGTAACTCCGACTTAGTGGGGGAACATGAGAGGCCCCCACGCCGGGCATATTGCTCGATGGTAGTAGCAGCTTCCTGTAACTGAGCTTCGAGGTGTCCGAGGGAGCCTGTCGTTACCCAGACAGTAATGTCATCCGCATAAATTGCATGACGGACATCCGAGATCTCATCCAGAAGGGGAGGGAGACCTCGCATAGCAAGGTTAAACAGAAGGGAGAGAGTACAGAGCCTTGAGGAGTACCACGGTTTGCCACCGGAGCGGAGGGGGAGCGTAGGTGACCAAGAACGAGGCTGGCAGACCTGTCGCGGAGGAAATTGCGGATGTAATTGTACACCTTCGCTCCGCAGCCAGTGGCTGCCAACTGTTCAAGGGCCAGGTCGTGGGACAGGTTGTCGAAGGCTCCTTTAAGATCTGCGGCAAGGACAGCGCGATATTGAGCAGTGCTCGGAGCGTCTAGAACTTCGTGCTTGAGGCGGAGCAGTACATCCTGAGTGGAAATACCACTACGGTAGCCATAAAGGGTGTGGGGAAGGGCGGAGATGTCGGCGAAAAATTTGTGCAAGCGAAGTTGTAAACTTCCGGGAATGCAAAACGACTGGGGTAGGCTATCCGCTTCTCATTCCTTTGGGGAGGGTACCGGACTCCCACACCTCATTCAAGTAGGTAGTAAGTTGAGCGGTGTCGAAATCAGAGAGGTTGTACAGAAGAGAGTAGCGAATCTTGTCAGGACCAGGGGATGTGTTGCGGCGAATGTCGGTGAGTGCAGCGCGAATCTCAATATCCGTGATGGGCGCGTTAAGATAGGGAAGATTGTTGGGGGGACCCGTGTAGTCCGCGTAGCGTGGAGTGTCAGGAGGGGAAGGTAACGCTGTCGTAGCTGTGTGAGGCATTCGGAGTCTGTTAGGTTAGTGGCGTGGAGCAGTTTGTAAATGCCCTTGGCCCTGTCTGATTTGGCTTGGCCTGGTTGTATTAGATGTCGGAGTAGGGACCATGTTCGTGCAGTACCGAGCGTACCATTGAGCCTGTCGCAGAGCGTATTCCAGTTTTGACCAGTGAGGTTGGCAGCATAGGTAGCAGCATCTACAGTGAGTTGTGCAATGCGTAGTTTGAGCTTCCGGTTTCGTCGTTGACGTCGCCACCGTTTGGTTAGACCGCGACGCGCTTCCCATAGGTGAAGAAGGTGGGAGTCTATATCCGGTGCATCGGGAGTGGTGGTAAGGGTGCCCGTGTGTCGGTCCAGCCGGGTTTTTAGTGTCTTCACCCAATCAGTGAGTGTCTCGGGTGAGGTAGAATAGGAGGATGCGCGGATGGCAGGCCAGTCCGTGATGCGAATTTTGCGTGCCTCCCCCGCAAAGTCTTTAGTGTTGATATGGGTGACAAGAATGAAATGGTCACTGCCAAGCTGTTCCTCAAGGTTGTGCCAGGTGCAGGGTTTTGTGCCACGGTACAGGGTTAGGTCAGGACACGTGTCCCTTGCAACGCTCGTGCCAAGACGTGTAGGTGTCGATGGATCCGTAAGTAGAGTGAGACTGTGTTGTTGGATCAAAGTGTGTAGCTTGCGGCCCTTAGGTGTGTCGCGAGGGTAGCCCCAAGTGGGATGAGGAGCGTTGAAGTGCCACCTGTGCCAAAGAGCGTATCAAACCGTGCGTAGCGGTCTTGGGGGCGGCTATAGACATTGAGTAGGCGGAGAGGTTGGGTGTTACGCTTGCGTGGGGAGGCGGGAAGGAGTTCAAGTAAGACATGTGGAACGGCATGGTTGTCTAAAGTGAAGTCGACCGCGGTGTGAACGCGTTTGACTAGGGTGGCCACAAGGTGGTCCTGTTTAGAATCGTTATGTGCCACATGTGTCACATATCCAGGAAGATTAGGAAGGGTGCGAGGTTCTTGTAGAAAGATGATGTCGGGTGGGGAAGCGTGTGATTGAAGATACTGTATGAGGCTGCCGCGTTTTTTTCTGAGGCTACGGCAATTCCACTGCCACACAGTAAGGTCTGAAGAGGAATGTGGCGTGGCAGTTGCCATTTACAATGATCTAATAAGGGGAAGGGCCATTTGAAAAACTGTAAGTATGCTGCGGGCCCATTCTGCGTCAATAGATTCCAAAAGCTTGCAGATTATGTTTGCTGCTGCTTGAAGTTTCGGAATCCACCCCTTCCTTGGAGCTGTGTCTGTTGAAACGGACGGACTCTTACGCTTTGGTGTTCTTCGCTTTCTTGGATCGGCGGGTGTGTTCCCTGACGTTGTCGGATCTTCGAGTTGGATTAGGTCAGGTGAAGTAGGCCCTTGCTTGGTCGGAGGTGCCTCTGTTTTGTTACTTTTTGGAACCTTAGTTAGTGCAGCGTATGTAGGCCTCTCTGGCACCTGGTTCGCAGTCATGGTAGCCAAAGTGTCCTGAGCAGTTGAAGAAGGCCCTTCGCTTTTTCTGGGCAGCTCCGGCCATCCAGATTCATGAACTGCAGTTCTGGCAGTACGGAAATTGACTCCGTGTTGTCTGGAGTAATTTTTTGCCTTTTTTTCCTGCCGCCATTTTGAACAGGATGGTGATGTAGCCGAGTGTGCGTCGCCGCAGTTAACGCACTTTTCTTGAGCAGCACAGGAGTCTCTGTTTTCATGCGTGCCGCTGCAGCGTTTGCACACCGGGCTGCGCTTGCAGGTTGCCTCTCGATGTCCATAGCGGCAACACTTGCGGCATTGAAGTGGATTCTCTTGGAATTGTGAAACTGCATGCCGGACATGACCGAGGTAAACGTAACTTGGCAACGTCGATCCACAGAAGGAGATCTTGATCGCTGAACTTTTGCCGAGTCGTCGAAGACGAGCAACTCTGTTCTCTGGGGACCTTAGGTTGTTGGCGATTTCTTCGTCAGTCAGCGTAGTGTCTACGTCCCTGATTACACCTGTGGCGCAATGTCTGGGAAGAGGCTCATACGCTCTGACTTGGATTCCGCAGAGCACCGTGCAGCGTAGCAGCCCTCGCGTCGTCTGTCCGTTTCTTACGTTAACGGCAATCAGATTTAGGCGGTTGTTGAACCTGATTTCCAAGATACATTCAGGGAACATCTTCTCTAGAGCAAGGGACAGTTTTAGGCTACTAAGTGATGTAATTACGTGGCCCTCCTCTAATGGCGTGAATACGACAGTAAGCCCTTCAGGCACTACTGCAGCACTGCAGACTGTCTCAGCACTGAGGCTCGAATTAGGGCTAGTCTTTTTTCGCTTTTTTCTTGTCTTGGCATCTTTCCAGTCTGCTTCGTCAAAGTCAGAAAGTTCTATGTCACTGGTTGGTACAATGACTCGACGCGAAGAGGTTGTAGCACATTGCTGACCTGGAGTGATGTCCTCAGCGGTATTCATGGGCGAGTCCTTGTCTTCTGATCCAGCGATTGAGCTGCCACAGATGGAGGAAGACAGACTGTACTGATCGGTAGAGACGTGATGACTTGAGTGTTGAGAGGGTGGCCCGGAAGACATAGCAAGGTCGATTCCCGTGCACCGGGAAAAAGCCCGGTGCGTGAGACCACACCGTGGACAGGAGCAGTCAACTAACGAGGGTTATCTGGAGTTCCGACTATTCAGACCAACTGATAAGAGTAAAAATGTTAATTTAAGGGAGCGAGCTCGAAAAACGCAACCGTGGTCGAAACACTTCTTCTTCCTCCAATTCAAAATTACATGCGCGTGACATAGTATGCCTCTTGTGACAAAACTGGGCGCGCGTTTTGTCGCCAACAGCAATATTGAAGCCAGACGAGCGGTACGGCATATTTAATTGACGGAGCTCAGAACTACTGGGGACGCTTTCACTCAAGCTTGTTTTGCTGCAATACATGTGTATTGCAGCAAAACAAGTTTCAGTGAAAGCGTCCCCAGCCGTTCTGAGCTCCGTCAATTAAATATGCCGTACCGCTTGTCCGGCTTCAGTATTGCTGCTTCGGAGCAATCTAGAAAATTTGGAATCCTCACCATTGAACGAGAATGAACTGGCACCTGCTGCCCTGTGGGCCATGGAAACTGCAAGAAAGATTTGCGATTAGTTGCGTCCAAGTAGCAACTTCTTTGAGTAGCCACCTACAGCACACTTAGCCGGATAAATTCAAATTTCAGTGGTGGTCCAGGCGTCTTAGGTATTGGAGCACGAAAAATTCAATATTGAAGCAATTTGTATCACACAAACTCCCCTTTTGGAGCAGAGAAAATCTCGTTGTGAAGCGCCTTAGTATCAGGAAAACTAAACATTTCGGAGCAACACGAACAAATAGCACTTCTGTACTGCTTTTTTTGGTGGTACCAGTGCCCATTCATTAAATCAGATATTGCAGCACATTAAAAACCGCAGGTTAGCAGTAGTACTGCCCTGGCAAATTGCCCTTCCACAGGCTGTCCACGGTATCGCGCTATACAAGCGGCACGGCGACACGTTATCTCTTTGCGGCTGTTTGTCCCATGCTTCGTCATGACTGCTCCGAGCCCGAGTAGCTTTCGGCGCTTATTGATGGCAACGTTCGAGAGGACAAATTCCTTTGCCGAGGCCACCGACAAGTGCTTGGCAGGCCGCTAGTTTGATATCTCGGAACGGGTGGTGCGCCAGTGGCGGCTGCGGCGATCCGAGACTTACAACTGTGGCGCAAACAACGAGGTTTTCACGAACCAAAGTCGGGACGATTTCGAGAGTTAGATGCCAAACTTGCGGCGTGCGTCGCGAAAGAACGCAACCCGTGTCAAATGCACCATTATATAATTTCTTTATATATTTATTTTTATTCTCCTGGTACGCGGTATGGGGGAGTCAACCTACCTTCGAGTCGACTTACAATCGTGTAAATACGTTTCCTCACTCGCATTGGTAATCATCGGCCCTGATTCTGACCTGGGAATATTGGGCTCTATGCCCATCCCCGCCTTTTTCAAACTGGTGAGCATAGTACGGATGCACGGTCGTGTAATCACTAGCAGTAAAGCTACAGGCTAAATTTATTTACAGCGTGAATCACGGTCGATATAACCTAAGTCAGACCGACCTCTCACTGTCTAAACCTTCAACGCAACTTGGTTTGTTACAGTTATATCGTAATAAATATACTCAAGGTGTCCGAGCATCCTAAACTATAGCAATTTATTAAACTGGTTTGTAAGCTCCTTTCTGAGTTCACACGCAGTGCGACAGTATGACAACCAAGTGGGTAACCAATCGCTTACGGTATTTGGCATGAAAAAGAAGACGCAACAATTCGCAACAAGGAAATGAAGCAACGACCACGCGAACGAAAAGTTAACCACATTTGGTATTGATGCCGCTGGTCTGCCAGTGAACGAGCGTTCGAGCGGACTTCTACTATGGGGTCTGTAACTTACTATGCGCATGCAGAAAAAAAATTATGTTTGCTCATCTTCGGGAGGACTTGGCAGTGGCGATGCAGAATAGAGCAGCCACAACGCCGCATTCCACAAGGGTCGCAACAAAACAATAATGTCACTGAGTCGGAAGCCTGGATTGTGATGGCTATTTTCCACCGGGTTCCTAATCGAAAACGTCATTCTTAAAAAAAAAAAGAAAAGAATTTGTTCACGGACCGACTAGCTCTTTTTGGAGCAGTTTGGCGTGGTTTGGCACAATTTATGTATTTAGGCGCAGGCAAAGGGGAATTTATCAAAATGGCGCAATTGGCACAGCTGGACCACCCCTGAAAATTACATGCGCGTGACATAACATGCTTCTTGCGACAAAACTGGGCACACGTCGACAAACGTGTTGTCCACGTGTATTGCAGCAAAAAAAGGTTCAATGAAAGCGTCCCCAGTCGTTCTGAGCTCCGTCAATTAAATATACCGTACAGCTCGTCTGGCTTCAGTATTGCTGCTTCAGAGCAAACCAGAAAATCTGGAATCCTCACCTTTGAACGAGAACGAACAGGCGCCTGCTGGCTTGTGGGCCGCGGAAACTGCAAGAGAGATTTGCGATTAGTTATGTCCAAGTAACAATTTATTTTGAGTAGCCACCTACAGTACACTCAAAATTACATGCACGGGACATAGATGCCTCATGCGACGGAACCCCCTTCATCCTTGTTTTCAGTTAACTCTGCTCACCTTCGCCACTTGCCTCGAATTTCTGTGCTACTTCTTTTATCTCAATTCCCTGGTTCCCAAAGTTCACGCCATGGCTTGCGCCAGCACGGATTTGTCAGCTCTGCGACCGGCGCTATTGTGGCAAGGACGCCACAGCACCTGGCGCTTGATGTGTTCTTTTAATATTTTGAGCATGGCTCAAAACAGGTTGATGGGTGTCTGGTATGTCCTTTGCTTACTTGCGGATTGTTCCGAAAACAGGGAGTAGGCGCTTCTGCGATCTGGGCGCATGCTCGGTATCTTGCAATAGTTGAAATTCAACTCTGCACGAATCTTGAAATATAACAAACAGAATGTGCATGCCAAAAGGCATAGCAAATAAAACACACACCATCTATCTATTTTCGGTTCTTGTCCGCAAGAAGCTGTCGTATATGTAGCCTCCCTCGCTTAAGCTGCTCCTCCCTAGTGTCCCGGTTGGGTCTCGTCCTGATGAATCGTCGGTGGAGACCTGAGGTGTGGTCAACATCAGGTTAGACCTTTTGAGACATAGTCCATATACTTGCTGAGAGGAAGCACACCTAAAGGAATCACAGGCATGTCATTTCTAGTGCGCTTTAAATTGAGAGGCCTAATGTAAAATGAGACGTCAATACTGAAGCACCCCTGTAGCGAACCTAGAATTTTGAAGGCCTTGTCCCCCTCGCTAGGGGGACAAGGCACATGAATCCCAACACGTGGATGAAATATTTACCGTAACATCCCGACTCAATGCCCATCCCCGAATATTCGGCCACCACACTTTTAGAAAACCATATTTTTTTTAGAAACCACCGAGTCATCGAGCACGCCTACAAAAGCCTGAACCAAGTATACTCGTACCGTGGCTTGTTTGCTCCCTGCTGCCCCCGAGTTAACTCGAGCTGACAATGTTTTCTTTTTTTTAACTGGAACCCACGTTTTTAGTTTTGGTTTCACTTGTTGAGGCAGGTGGATAGTTTTGTAAAGCTTCCTCCCTATGCGCTTCCGAGTCAACATTTTTGCAATGGCAAACCCCTGGGCTTTGATTTTGCGCTCCTTGACGAATGCTGAAACTCATATAGGCGGGCAATAGCTCACCTTGAAAATGCTTGCTCTTGGTGGCCGAGAGCAAACTCGTGTTCCTGATTGGCAGCCACTTGCTGCCAAGAATTGCTGCACATATCCGAAAGAACCCAGTCTTAGTCCAATACAGATGCTTTGGCCGGACAGAGACCCAAAAGCCTGACACAAGACCACTATAAAGACAGGAAATAGAGTGTCTGTGAGGAATGAAACACACAACTCAGATAGGCATCAATCACTCACCTTGAAAACACTTGCCATGAGTGGCAAAGAGCAAACTTCTGGCCTTGATTGGCTGGTGCTTGCCTCCAAGATCTGCGTGTATAAGGAAGAACCCGGTCTTAGGCAAACCTGGGTGTTTTTGCAGGAAAGACAACAAAATACGAATGCAAGACCACTACACATACGAAATGGCATCCAAGAGAAATGGAACACAAAACTCAAATAGGCGGGCCATAGCTCACCTTGAAAATACTTGCTTTCGGTGGCCGAGAACAAACTCGTGTTCCTGATTGGCAGCCATTTGCTGCGAAGAATACCTGCCCATACTCTGAAGAACCCAGTCTTAGTCTAACACAGATGCTTTGGCCGGACAGAGACACAAAAGTTTGATACAAACCACAAGAAGCAGGAAACAGTGTCTCCGAGAGATGAAAACAGACCCAGGTGGAGAGGCTCCTTCTCTGTTTCACCTTAGTCAAATACAGTGTACCTCATTTTGCTAAAACAATGCATATTTGTTAAAAAAAGTATAATATATATTTTGCCTCATTTAGCAGAGTTTACTGCCAAGGATACCTGCACACCAGAAGAAGTCAGACTCAGTCACAGTTTTTTTTCTTCTTTTGATGAGTGACAACAGAATCCTACATGGGTGATGAAACAAAATATAAGCCCAGCAAGCCAGGCTAGCTTGCCTTGATGCAAGCACAGTGCCTCGGCCGACAAATGAGGTTCTATTCTTGGTCACTTGTTATATTTGGTGGGAATAGTCAAATAAATGAAAATAAGGCAATCTCTCTTGCAGCCGACAGCTGCAAACGAAATTCATATACCTCGATAAACGATCTGGAAGGAAATTGGGTGGTGGCCGAGTGGTTTAAGGTGTCAAATTTCAAATTTACAGGCTCTGTAGTTCTGGTTTAAGTCCTCCTGGTGTATATTGTTATCCTTATTAGTTAAATTTAAATTGTTTTTTTCTTCAATTTTTGAGGCACGAGCACATAATTTATATGCTATTCACCCTTAGAAACTGACTTGGCTTCCTAGTGCTCGTAATAGGTTCTCGGTGAGAGCGGTTTTAAATTTTGTTTTCTCGCTCTCGCTGCAGTTTGCTTCCTTACCCTTAAGATGCTGAAGATCTGTGATGTGATGAAGATCAGCATTTCCAAGTTGTACCCCTGCTTCATGACCCGACCATGCCACCATACCACAGCTTAGTGCTGTGACGAATGGTCCCAGGTGCTGTGACCCAACCGTATATGGCCTTACGGTGTGGCGCGACTCATGCAGCACCTATGCGTCATGACTCAGCTAGTGACCGAGGTGCGACCTGCTAGAGCTATGCACGCCACAGCTTTACAGCCTGTAAAAGGTTGGAAGATGCCCCTCGCTTTCCAGAGCTTGCAATAGCTCACTAAGAAGTTATTGCAAGCACTAGGGAGCCACAAAGTGTGAATAAAAGCGCTTCTGAATGTGAATCAGTGTGTAAATGATGCGTCTATACGTTAAAACATAAAAAAGCATACATATATATACAGGGTGTGTCACGAAAGGTGGACAAATTCGATATTGCGAAAACTACGCGTCGCAACAAAAAAGGCTTGTGTCTTTTTGGTCGTGGGCTAGGTGCCTACTTAGGGAAATTATTAAAGTCCGACATAACTAAATTGTTAATTTTTTTGCATAATTAACTTTTTTAATATTGTTATTAAGGGCATGGTTTCAATTAGAAAATTGCTCAGCGTCATCGAAAAACACTAAATCAACAAATTGCGGAACGATCGAAGACACGCGAAGCATTTTACGGCTTTCTGAAAAACCGTACAAATTCGACGGGTTTTAAGTTTCGGTTTGCTATCGGAGCGCATCTCCGCCCCGGCAGCACCGCCCCCGTGGAGAGACAGTGCATCCAACCTCAGCTGCGCTGTCATCGCGCGACACAGCAGAGGCTGGTTGCACTGTCTCTCCACGGGGCGCGGTGCCGCCGGGGCTGAGAAGCGCTCCGATAACAAACCGAAACTTAAAAACCCGTCGAATTTTTGCGGTTTTTCAGAAAGCCGTAAAATGCTTCGCGTGCTTTCTATCCTTCGGCAATTTGTTGATTTAGTGTTTTTTGACGATGCTGAGCAATTTTCTAATTGAAACCATGCCCTTAAACCCAATAATAAAAGAGTTAATTATGCAAAAATAGTTACAATATAATTATCTCGGACTTTAATAATTTTCCTAAAAAGACCCCTGGCCCAGGACCAAAGCGACACAAGCCTTTTTTTAGTGCGACGCGTAGTTTTCGCAATATCGAATTTGTCCACCTTTCGTGAAACTCCCTGTATATATGTAGTAAAGAAGGAGGAAAAAAAATGAAAGCCGTTTACAACTCCCTGTAACGCCGAATTAGAGCGCAGCTCTTGAGGAGGGGGGAAGGCACAGGTGGGGGGGAACACGTGACCTGGGGGTCACATGACCTCGAGGGGGGGGGGGGCGGAGAAAATTTTCCGCTAAATCTGGCGGGGAAAATTTTCCGCTAAATTTGGCGGGGAAAATATTTCATTAGATTTAGCGGGGGAAATTTTCGCGCTAAACTTAGCGGGGAAAATTTTCCGCTAGATTTAGCGGGAAACATTTTCCGCTAAATTTAGGGAGGAAAATATTCCGCTAGATGTAGCGGGGAAAATTTTCCCCGCTAAGTTTAGCGAAAAACTTTCCCTGCTAAATCTAGCGAAAAATTTAGCGGGGAATTTAGCGGGGAAAATTTTCCGCTTAATTTAGCGGGGAAATTTACCCATAATGCACCGCGCGGTTACGCCGACGTCGACGGCGACGCCGCCTCAAGCCGGAAACGGGCGCCTAAGAGCTGCGCTCTAAAAATGTCTCCAGGTGGGCTTGAACTTAGAGCTCCACTGCCCTTGATTTTCGTTCCCTAACCGCTCATTCACACTGGAAGCGGATCCGCGTTCGCAAAGCGGTTGCGAACGCGGTTGTATAAAGATCCAGTGCAATTGCATGCGCACTCGATGACATCATGTGCGCGTGCAATTGTACTGTATCTTTATAAAACCGCGTTCGCAATCGCTTTGCGAACGCGGATTCGCTTCCAGTATGATTGAGCGGTAATGGCGCGTTCACACTGGAAGCGGATCCGCGTTCGCCAAGCGGATCCGCGCGTTCTCAACCGCAAAGCGGCTGAGATCGAGCGGTTTGAGCGCGTTTCTGCCAACCGCTTCGGGACCGATTTCTCCCAACCGCTTTCACGAACCGCAAAGCGGCAACCAATCGGAACGCGACGCTGACGTGACGTCAGTGTCTTTCAAAACAAGATGGCACCTGTCGCTGGCGAGGCGTCTAAGGCGCTGTAGTCCTAAAGCGTTACAGGAGACAAATCAACGGTGAAACGCGATGTTCACGTCCGTCACTTGAATCCGCCGGGAAAAGATTTGACTCGTAATATTAACGGGCTTCGCACCGGTGATTTGGTTCGGGTAAGAGCTTGTTTATTATTCCGGGTGCCACAGCCCGAAGCTCGCTGCCTTGGTAGTCTCTGCCCGTAGAACGTCGGAACCCGCCCCTGATCGACCGAAATGTCAGCTTTTGTACCCAATAGGATAATCGCGTGAACTATTGAAAGCATTCAACACCGTGCATGATCACCACGAAGGCCGATAGAGACGTCGTGAGCCCGATTGCTTATCCAACGCAACACCGCGGAGCGGGCAGGGTACCTGTGCTAGCTCGACCCGTAACGAGTACTACTACCAAAAGAAATAAAAGGAACATACTCAAGAAATAAAGTGTACGTACCAGACGATGCAGAGGTAATCCATACGGCGTTTATTTGAGCTTAATGTCAAACAAACAGTAGACTCGATCGACGTTCGAGAGACGAGGAGAGTCCGCCACCAACGAAGCTGCGACCGGCTAGCACCGAACACATTCCCCACACCACGGTCCACCGAAGGCTCTGGGTCCACCCCACCGTTCACAACTTCGAAAATGATAAGAGCGAACAACGAGGGAGAACACTGGCCCTCTTTCCCGAAAAGAAGGTCAGCTATTCATGCGGGAAGGGTCCACTTCGAAGAAAAAGTCGGGGCATCCTGTTCTGAGTCAGCAAGGCGCGCCTAGCTGGGCTTTTCTTGCGGGCGAAGTCGAGGGAAGCACAGGCGAGTTTTGCGGGTCCATGTCTCTTCTTTTTCGCTGCCCGAACTCGTGATGCGTGCGAACGTGCCGAAGAAAAATTCTCCGGGTATTTCCGGGTGCCAAAATAGCAAACTTTTGGCTTTGGATCGTGGATTAAAGTGGATTTTGGATTGTAAAACAAGGTTGCCAAACGCAACTCTCAAACGATCACGCGTTATCGCCAAGAAACCTCCAACCGCCTCTCGCCAACCGCCAACCGCCTCTGGGTGTGTCTGAACGGGGTCGCTCGCGAGCCGCATCCGCAAACGCTTCGCGAACGCGGATCCGCTTCCAGTGTGAATGGGCCATAAGGCCCACTTCAGACGGGGCAATTTCGCCCAGCAACTTCACGTCGCAACACCAGTAACACAGGCCACCCGCGTTCACACGCAGCAACCGAATTGCTACGACTTGCAATCATCATCATGAAATTTTATTTTAGAGCGCAGCTCTTAGGCGCCCGTTTCCGGCGTGAGCGGCGTCGCCGTCGGCGTCGCGTCGCCGGTCGGCGTAATCGCGCCGTGCATGATGGGTAAATTTCCCCACTAAATTTAGCAGAAAATTTTCCCACTGCTAAGGATCTCAGCGCAGAAATTTTCCCCGCTAAATTTAGCGCAAAATTTTTCCCGCTAAATTTAGCGGAAAACTTTCCCCTGCCAAATGGTAGGCGTGGAAAAATTTTCCCCGCATAAATTCTAGCGGATCAATTTTTCCCGCTATATTTAGCGGAAAATTTTCTCTGCCCACCACCCTTCGAGGTCACGTGACCCCCAGGCCACTTGCCCCCCCCCCCCCCCCCGAGGTCACGTGACCCCCTGGTCATGTAACTCCCCCTCCGTGCCCTCCTCTCTCCTCAAGAGCTGCGCTCTAATTCGGCGTTACAGGGAGTTGTAAACGGCTTTCATTTTTTGTATGATGTATTAAAGTAGTGTGACCGTGGCTTTAAACTGTCTTATGTGAGTTAGTCCGCGTTTTTCGCGCTGCAGAACACAGGGGCGATGGCTTAATAAACCTCTGCCCCTGCCCATTTATACCCGGGGGAGCATCGTATAGATCGACACGCTGTTTACAAACAAGCCCGCGTTTGCCCACACCAGGTGTGGGCACTGCGCGTGCGCAGAAACCGAATTCGCGTGAAGCGAAACGTCTGCGCATGCGCAGTGCCGTCGACAGCGCCACCACGGCTGCGTGATGTCACAGCCGCGTATTGGTCTATAGGCGCGCGCGGTCGTGTATCCCTATACCCTCAGGGCAATCAAGCTTCGTGTGACACGTTGCGCCATCTAGCTCAAAATATTTGCAACACTAAGAAGGTCCTTTCTCCAGCCTGCTTGCTCGTGGGGCTGTTCGCGCTTCAATTTGAAGGTGTGGATTCGTGCGTTTTTCTTGCAGTATTTAGATGCAGATCTATATTTAAAAAAACAGTTTTTATATCTTTAAATTGTGCTGAGAATACTAACTCATCTTTTTGAAACAGTTTATTTCCAAAAAGGATCCATTTCAAACCAGAACCAAGTTTTCAGTTGTCATCATCACCACCACAGGGGTGTCACGTGAAAATATTGCATTCCTGATTGGCTGCTGCCGCTTCAAACGTCTCCGAGTTGTCCGAGTTGCTCGTCCGCTTCGAGCCGGACCCGATCTCAGCAATTTGTGTCGATCTAGGGAAAGCTAGGGAACAACCCGCCAGCAACCCCGAAATTGCTGGAAAAGTTGCCCTGTCTGAAGCGGGCCTAAGACACCCTATTGTCTGGTACAGAGACCATTTAGGAATGTTCGGGTGTTTAAACGTTGTACTTCCCTTTTTACAAAATAACAAAACAACAACAACAACAACAACAAAAAACACATTTCAGAGGGAAAAGTTAAGAAAGGGAATGTACCATTATGTTCTGTGAAGTTCGGTGACAAGACTCGGGACTCTAGCAGGAATGCCGTTATCCTTGGTGTGACCCCATGAGACTGTCTTGCTGCCTTTGCTGGGGTTTATCTAACTGAAGTACCTGCACGAAAAGTATAGAAGAAACATATGTGCATAACACTCATTATTCACAAGAAAATTTGTCAACATCCAAAATGACCCATGGAGAAAATTATGCGAGGAATTTTTCGGCCACGTTGGGCGAGTCACCTCTCGTGGCCAATGTTTCATTGCAACTTTAATTGTAGTGAACAGTTATAGGGTATATTACAGACAAAGTGCAATTTGGTTTTGTACGAAACTACAACACACAAAACGGCACTCTAATACAGTATGTTGAGGTACCTCTGAACAAATTCCAGGGTTTCATGGTGCCTCCTTCAGATACCTGATGTTGAACATGAAATATGTGCACCAAGGAGTGAGCAAACAGTGACTTCCAATTAGTCTCAAGCACCAGCGACATGTCGACAAGGAGTGCAATGTGTAGAAGGTCGTCTAGAAGTATGCAGCCAAGATGATAAAGCTGGATTTAACAATATCAGAGTAAGATCACATCAAAAAGGCTCCATTGTAGTGAGACAATCTACAATCTAGGCACAGTAATGAGTCAACCGACGTATACCCGCGATTCCCTTTGCGTTGATCTGAGGTGAAACATGGCCAACGGAAAGAATAACAAAACACGTTTTTTTTGTTTTGTTTTTACACTGTTTGCTCTGCGCAGCCGATAGCAGGGCAGTTGGGCGGCGTCACAAAAATTTGACTCACTCGCTAGCGTTTCTCAACTTCGTTCGGCGTCAGTCGGCACCACAGATCAGTGGTCGGCACTCATGGTCTACCCGGGAGGAAAAAAGTACGAGCTCAGAGCCGAGCGTCGATCGCGACTTCCGTAAAGAGAAGCGGCCGGTAACACTTCGGCGACTCGTCAGCTTCAAACAACGCCTCTTCGAACGAGCCCGCGAATCCAATGCGTCGAACGGTCGCGGCGGCAAGCACGCCGGAAGCGAGGGCTCAATATCCGTAAGAGACGCGGCGCTGGTTTCTACGTCTATTTCGCACATGAGATAACAAGATAGCCGAAGCTTGCCGAGTGTGAACACTGACTGGCGTTACATTGGAGCACACGCAGTCGAAATAACGCCTGCAACAGAGCACAGCTAGAGCCTTTCAACGGGAGGCACTCACTTGATCAAATGACTTTTTAGCGAACGCCCAGGTTTCACCGAATGACACTTTAGCGAATAGTCGGACGCCGCGAAGCGGCATTTTCGGGTGGGCCAAATGGGTTAACATTTTTGTAATGAGCCGCCGCGGACTGTCGCCGCGAAGCGGCGCAAGCGCAGCGCGGCGCATGGCTTAACGCGCGCCCCGTCATTCGCTAAAACGTCGATTCGCTCAAATGTCGCTGTTTGATAAAACGTCATTCGCTCATGTGATATGGACCCGCTTTCAACAGGGGACACGTGCGTTCAAATAAGCTGCGATTTCAACACTTCATGTCTCCTCTCCGTCCTTCGGTGTTTACTTTGATCCGTGTATAGACCGTTTTATCGTGGGTAGCGCCATTTTGAGAGCGAGAGAGAAAAGGGGAAAGGGCTACCGGCGCTTTCCTCCTTTCTGATTGTGTAGAAAGAGGGAAAGTCCCGGATGAGAGGCTCGGCCGGTGTTGGGTGTCTGCTGTGTCCCAACTTCGTTCGCCCTTTCTTTTTTGTTTTAAACTCGCAAACTTAATTAGAGCCGTGGTATTGGATGGCGACAGTTCCCCGGTCATCGGGACACCATTGCTGGGTGATAGGGTGCACGAATAGCGACAGAAAGCGTCGAATACTGCCCGAGGACATATATGTAGCTTGCATGGAATCCGGCAAGACGAGTGCGGCTGCAATGTTTTTAAGCTCCCTCGCTTTCCGCATGACTGGAAGTGATGAACCATTCATCAATTTTCGCTTGCAATGGGCCTATTTCAACGTAGCCGTTTTTAGTAATCAACAAGCGATACACGAAACGGGAACCTCAATTAACTTTTGTAAACACCCGGAGCTGCTACAGATCGTTTTGCTGCGCTGCGTTTCCGTGTTCTTATATTTCCTTGTCGATAAACGACGAAGACGTTCTACATGTACTTATATCGAAGCGCAGAAAGCCTCAAAGCAGCCACGAATTATTTTACTATTTGATGCAATATTTTGAGTACTAACCTTCAATTTCTATCACTGACACGTTCGCTGCCGCTGTTCCCCCTGTCCCCGCACTGGCGGATGCCATGACTCGAACAAAGAAACGTGCACACTGGGCTCGAAAACGCAGATCGCAACACACGAGACGTACCCTGCAGCGACTATCCAGCTCTTCAAAGCGCCCAATCAACGGAAACAACCCACCAGCGGCACTCTAAGGAGCGCTTTTGCCGGCTCTCTGGTATCGCGCAGGAGATCGCGATTCAGGAAAACCGATAGAACTACCTTTTCAACAATTTCTAGCCTCACCCGGAGGCGGAAATAAGCCTTCAACTAAGTGTTGTAGATGATAAAATCGAGTCAGTCACCACTGCAAATTATTTTTATTAAGATAAATTCAGTTACAAATTTTTACAATCTGAAACAGCAGTTATCACGAGAAAACTGGCACGCACCTTGCGAGCGTACCCCATGTTCATTGGCGGTACAGCGTTCGGTGCGCGCTCCATTCACAAAATGTTCCGAGCACAGTCGAGAGGATGGCGTTGAGGAAACGTGTTTTCGGTTTACAGACGCAATGCACTGCCGCCGAGACCAGGGTCATGTGAAACGCGATGAAGCTTAAAGACATTGCAGCCGCTCTCGCCTTGCCGGATTCCTTGCAAGCTACATAGGTCCTCGGACAGTATTCGACGCTTTCTGTCGTTATTCGTGCACCCTATGACCGCGCAATGGTGTCCCGATGACCGGGGGACTGTTGCCATCCAAGCCCGTGGCTCTAATTAAGTTTGCGAGTTTAAAACAGAAAAGAAAGCGCGAACGAAGTTGGGGCACAGCAGTCACCCAACACCGGCCGAGCCTCTCATCCGGGACTTTCACTCTTTCTACACAATCAGAAAGGAGGAAAGCGCCGGTAGCCCTTTCCCTTTTCTCTCTCGCCCTCTTTCAGTAAAACGGTCTATACCACGCGAACTCAACAGGGAGTTTTCGTAGATCGTTTCCGCTGTCCCGCAACCCTCTCCGCAACCCGCAACGCTAGCCGGAACTCTACAGTCAAGGCCATCGGCGCGCAAGCGCAGTAGCAGCTGCTTCGTTGCGGAGGGCTTAGCGGAAGGGGAGACGCGGTCTACGAAAACTCCCTATTGCTGCAAGTAATAAAGTCGTGTATACGTACCCGTCGAGGTGAATGAAAGTGCGTTGGTTTCGCTCGTAGCCCACGAGCAAAGAGCGCTACGAACTGCCATCCGTCGGTCGGGGTCGCACGACGAATGCGCCCGCTGCGTAGTTGGCGTAGTGCGCACAGTGCGCATGCTCGGCGGCTCGGCGCTCGGCCAGCCTCGCTCGGCCGTTCGGCTCGCTGGGCTCGCTCCTTTCGAGATCCACGCCTCAGCGAGCTGGCGCGCGCGGCTTGACCGCTTGACGATGAAAACATATCTTCTCATAAAACGAGGCTGTAACGTATCGTTTGATGGTGGAAATGCACGTATTTTCACGTCGCTTTTTACAGTGTGGAATCCCGCCAAACCGGCGACGAAGAGTGGCGTGTGAAATGTGCTCGCATGTTGTCGTGGATTTTGTGTACGACGGTAGATTACCTGAAGCAGGTGGGTGAATATCGATAAATCTGCGCGTAAGAAGCAACTACATGCACGTGACCCGTCAAGCCTATTCACCCTCATTATTTTATCGTGCGAACCGACATTGCCAGTGTATCGCGTTAGATTTGGGTCCCAACACTCGGTAACCTAACTTTTGTTGCATTATAACAACTGTAGTAAACATTTGTGGGAAAACGATCACTCCAATAAGCACGTCGTTATTGGGCTTTCTCAGTGAAAGGTAGGTCGCGGTAAGGGGCCCATGATCCACAAACCGATCGGGCCCATGATCCACAAACCGATATTTATATATCGCGCGGCCGGCTGGCCGTGCAGTATGTCCTTGTCGGTCGCCACTATGCATCGCGATAAAGTCGTATCTCATCTCCAATAACCGCGCATTATACCGGCGCATTGTGCCCAATATCGTGTTGTATACCAATAACCGCAAGTTTTACCGGGATACTGTGCTCCAATATCCTGTTTTATGCCAATAACCGCATACTATATCGGAATATTGTGCCCGATATATGAATTCCCATCGTGCGCATTGGGTTAATCGGATAACATTAAGTTTTTAATTGGTTTCCGTG